>JANHGB010018633.1:26640-54162 GCA_026283785.1 Coracopsis vasa | reverse complement strand
TAGCAGAAATGACCCTATTGCTTTCTACAAGATTGCTCTTGTAACCTAAATAATTTCCCTTTCTTTCACTCCCACATCACTCAAGTGCTAGTTCAAGGAGAGAAACATTGGTGTAATAATCGCAATTTTCAAGATGACCTACCAAATTATCAGTCACTGACTTCAATATGTCACTGAAAAAGCTTCCAAAGATAACAGCAACTAATGAAGAGTGTGTAAATGTCAACATTACCTCACATGCAGCATTTTGTGAGCCACACGTTCAACACTTTACCCCACACAGTGAACCAAGCAATGGGCAGGGTAATGTGACTGAGCCTAGAGGCCAGATCAGAAGCATTTTTGCATCAATCCAGTAGACTAAATTTACTACTGATCTATGCCAATTTTCATCTAATTTAGGACGAATCATTTTGCTTTGAACAGCTTATATTTACTCAGGGTATTACAATTGGCAAATACAGGCACACCTTTGTAAGCATATTAATTAGCACAGGATACAATCTTATGCCCCCCAAAAGATAAATTCTCAGCAAGGTGACATACCCTTATTGACCTCAATACAAGTTTGCTGGGACTATAACCAATTTCAGATGAGCAGAAACTCCAGGAAATCTGTTTTTTTTGGCCAAATACAAAATGCCTTAGTTCATACATTGCCAAAAACAGTGTCAGGCCTGTTTTGTTCCTGTTGGCACAAATGTATGAGCAGCCTTTCCAAAGGTGGCTTTTCTTATAACAGGGGATCCTCACAACTCTCAGGACTGTCTTTATGCTTGCAATGTTACTGGCTGTAGACAGGGGATGGGTTGGGAGGCTAAGGCACATCTGCATCATCCAAGTTCAACCACTGCAACACATCTCCTTTAATTTACTTGTTCCCATTCAGCTGCTGATGTAGATGGGACTTTTTCCATTTATTTAATACTTCATCTGAAATTTTTCTTGTTTATTGGTGTACCTGGATTTTGCCAAAGGATAATTCAAGATAAATCTTAATTACATCTTGCCAGCAGGCTGCATGGCCATTTTTCAAGGCAAAACAAGCAGTCATCATTTCTGATGTAACTTTCCTCTCTGGTATTTCACAGCGCTGTCAGGGACATACCACTGACTGGACAAAGGAGGTACATTACAAGTCTCAATGTTCTCCAGCTGAAAGCAGTCAGAACGGCTTTAATGGAAAACAAATCCATTCTAGCTTGAGCAAAAGTATACAAATTATCTAAATATATTTTACTGTTCACCTTTCAGACAAGTATCTCAGTGAGGAAAAAGCTACTAAATAAACAAGGTCCCTTAAAAGTACTGCCATTTAAAGAAATTGACACCGCAGCCACCTATCTTTTCTTCAACAAAAGAAAACAAAACAAATAAAACCAGCTGGTGCCTTTGGTCTTACAGTGGAAAAACCATAGGTTTTCACCTTTATGGAATGTTCCACGGGATGGTAAGTTGTCCTTCCCATTCATTTACTTAGGCACTTGGCCAGTTGTAGGCTATCAGGCACACAGCCTACACAGAGTAGGAATTTACAGAATAAACATCATCTCCTTTCACTCTACATAAATACAGATTTATGGCTTTTATGTGTTGGCTGCAGGTTTTTAAGCTACTGTCAGTTTTTATCGATGAAAAAAACAAACAAATGGTCTCCGGGTTCATTCGCCTGTGTAACTGCCCGTTATTTACTCCAGAGGACACTTCTGTAGGCCTCACCTTTGCCACTCATAGCAGAAAAGCTGTAGATGTGGGTCTTGTAGTGATACTTAGAAATACTGTTCCTTTTTAACATGTTCATATAAACAAGGCAAATAGTACTTAAGGACATTGATTGATTGATAGATGTTCTCATTTCAAGCTGAAACAGTGCATGATGAGAACTTGACATACACCATTTATTAGCAATTTCCGTAGAAGAGAGCCTCTGTTGCCAAAGTCAGTACTTCCAAGGTAACAAAAAAACCAAACAGGAAGAAAAATCCTATTTTAAGTTGCAGAACACAAGATTAATTTTCAAATAAGATGAAAATATAGCACCTTGTAACCTAACAGAATAAACACACTTGAGTGGGTGGTATTTTCAGAATTGGGCACACATTTGCAGGTAGGCAGGAAGCAAGATAAGGCAATCATATACTTGACATACAGTGTGCTAAATCACAAAGAAGCAATTTGGTTTTGCTGGCATACCAAATTAAAATTGGTTGGTTTACTGACTAAGAAAAATCCCTGTAGCTTAACATATTGTATGTGGTTTTTATTAGTTAATAACATTTCATGTATATTTAATTTTTTTTTCAGATGGTAAGTCCCTATTTATACAGATCACCAATATCTCCCATTTCCCTAGATGACAATTGTGTTCAACATATCAATATGAATCATAGAATAGTCTGAGCTGGAAGGGACCAAATGATGATTCTATGTAATTACTCAGTTAAAAAACCATATTTGGCCAAATGGTCTAATGTCTTGCAGCTATATCAGGACAGACATCATCACTAGCACATAACGGCTGTTGATTAACATAATGTAAGTATGCCATTAAATTACAACAATGTGCTGGATTCCAGGAGGTCAGGCTAAATCACTTGGTGAAGTTACGGTTTGGTTTGTTTGCAATATGATGACTAGTTTACTGATGAAATCAACATAACACATTAACATATGTATTTCTTTGTGGTATCTTAAGGATCTATACCATTTAAGCATGTTTTCAATAGACAAAAGCAGCAGACCCCCTTCCCTCATTCTCATTATTTAGGCTTCACACTGCTCTAGTGTGCATTACTTTTAGACCAATGAAGTCTAAGAAGCTAAAGATCCCAAGATCTGTAAGAGGACATTTGTCCCCATTAGCATCAAAATTCAAGAAAAGCTAGTGCCTCAATGTCTGGAATTCCAAATTCATTCCCCCGCTATAATCTGTGCCCCGAAAGCCACCGTAACCCCATGTAGATTATACCAGCTCTTCCTCTTCTCACAGACTCTTCCAGGACACCATAACTGCAGATTGTGATTCCAGGTATTCTTGCAGTGAATTTGTCTGCTTGAAATTGGTCAGCATTTTGATTGTTTGTACTTCTGTCTGGTGCCAGAAATTCCTAACTCAACGACACATGACTCCTCCTAGCAAAGGCCCCAGCACCAGTTTATATCCCATGCCATTCCGTAACACTCTCTGATCAGCCTGGTCTGTTCTCTTTAACAAAGCCTCCTTTTTACTAGGAAACATGAGTTGAAGATGCAACAGAGCAACAAAAGTGATAGAAAACCACCTTGAAGGATGGCCTTGATCCTGAGCAGACTTTGGAAAACAGGCTTTTTACAAATACTAGAAAAATATTAGCAGAGCCAGATCCCAAATGTCTGATGAGCAGCCTACGACAGCCCCAGTTTCCCCCCTCTTAACCAGAGTCTGCAGCAACAGCAGTATGCTTTTCCATTTCACCATTAAATAGCAACTAGGAAGCTTCATAGAGAGCACTGCCTCTTTTATACAGCATACTGCAGGTTGTATGGAGGGTGAGGAAGGTTAAAGGTTGTTGATGTTTGTCAGAAATGCCTCTGCAAAGATTGTACAATACGAATTGCCAAGGTAGGCTTCCTCCAGAGTGCAGGATGATTGCTGCCATCTCTCTACAGTGAGCACAAAATTTGAACATAGATGCAAAGCAAAGAAAATGAAGGTCACTCCATGGCACAGATAATTAAGAGAAATGATGAGCTAGATATTGTGTTGTTTTTATTAACATGTGCCCTTTGACTCTAGTAGAAGCATGAAATAAATCCAGCTTTTCAGCCCTGTGACTCCAAACTTTAACCCTGAACCAACCAATCAGTTAATTCACACACTTCAGGCCTCATTAGAATTAATGCCTGCTAGTTAGTTCAAATCCTGTTCCAACTTTAAAGGGCCTGCAGAGGCCAGCAAAGAAACCTGATTTACGAAGGCAGCTCCAACCCTTAACAGGAATACAAACTTTGCCATCCAATTAACCATCCCAAAGTGATTTTACCTATCTCATAATTTGCCCTAAGCCCCATCTTCAGCTAACCTTATCCTAACTCTGCAACCTTAGAAGAATCTACAAATCAAAAACTTTAGTCTTTAACAAGATCCTTGTAAGCATGAGCCAACAACTTCACTTCTCTAAATTTTAACCCTAAACTCAAACTTTCATCTTAATTTTTATCATAACCAACTGCCAGCATACATCCCGTGCCAAACTAACATTAGCCCATTGAACACTGGATGGATCGCTTCTCATCCTTGCTTTACAGACTTGCACGATCCACTAAGGAACCAAGTCATTAAGTCTATAGTACTCCTCTTCCCTTACTGTCCTAACCATTGTCTTAAATACAGTATACTAAACGACACTATTAATGGAAGAAAAACCTAATACCTGCTTTCTGTCTCAGCCGTACTATAGCATTTTTATCCTGCAAAGCAAGGACAGACTAAGAGAGAGGCAAAGAGTTTGCAAAGAATTCTGAGACTGATGGATCCACAGACAGGAAACATTTCAAACTGAGATTATAGTTCAGAGCTGTAGAAGCTGATGCACTACAGTTGTTGCTGTGGTCAGTAAAGTTAAATAGCTCAAGAGAAACTGAGCAGTACTGCCATTCACATACTCCTTATTACAGCTCTGATGCTGTAATAGGCTCCTGGGTTATACAGCTAAGCATGACAACACCAAGGCTACATTTAGAGGCAAAAGGGATTGAAGAATTTGAATTCTTTGTGGTACAGAGGACTTCCTTCCTTCCAGACTGCCATGCAATCTGTAACTTCTCAATTGAATTTAAAAATTTTAATTAAAAAATACAAAATTTTAAAGCTGTACTGCAGGCACCCAGAGTTGCCAAGTCAGATGGTTTCATTCATAAAAAGCTTGTAAATAAATCCTGTTCTCTCAATGAGATGTCTTCCACACAACTGTCAATTATACATTCAACCTCAGCCAACAAAGCAGATGTAATAAAACTACCCCTCCATTGCATGCTTCCCCAGCTTCTACTGGGTCCGTCTGCCATCCTGCAGCTGCCCCAGGACCTTCACACCAGGTGTCTCACTCAGAACCTGAGGGACTTGCTATGACCCATCCTCACCTTGAACAGTAACACTCACTTCTGCCTATCTAAATTTAAGACAAAAATGAAGTAGAACACGTACAGTAAGCAAAGAGCAGTGGAAAGCTACCAGCTAGAAGAGTGAGAACATAAATGGGGCTAAGAGGACAGCAAGCAGAGGGGGTCGAATCAAGACCTGGCAGGCTGCAGTTGGTGTCCTCATGGCCAGTGTTTCTCCTTGGCAGCTGTCCCCAGGCTACATCACCTGTCTGCTGCCTTAATAAAAAGAGAAAGAGAAGCTCCCTGTACTTTTGACAACATCTCATTATTTAAACATAATCTCACTTTTACTTGTGTGGCAAGTAACAATGCAAAATTAAAGATCCTGGCAGCACTGCTGACGGATTCCACAAAGAACTTGGAGGAGGTACACAGATTTTGACATGGAGGTATTTGGCATCAGAAGCCAGTCTTCATATCCATGGCCAAAAATCAGCGCTTAAATTGCAACCAGTAGTTACATATCTGACAAGTTCTTTTAACAAGCGGATATTGTGGTTTTCTAATCAAATAATTCTTTATATTACAACTCTGTATGTTGTATATCAAACAGCTGTATCTTTTGTCTCTCAAGAGGCAGGAGTCTACACAAAAAAAGGAGAGAAAAATTTCTACTTCACTGAATAGCAGATATGTTGCCAGTTACATTTCCCACTTTAAGGAATTCTATGGGCAGATTTCCATGATATTTTTTGATTATCATCAAGCCATCCTCAGACAGATCACTGGGAATCCAACCACATTATGTCAAGAAGGTCTGTTGGACAGTAATGTTATCTGACATATCCAAATTGTGTACAGGTGGTATTTGAAAGCTGAACTCCAAAAAGCATAAGCAATGCTATATACTACTTGGCATGGCCACAAAAACACAAACTTGAAAACAGACAGTACTAAACCTGCAGGAACAAATTAAAAAATCATCACAGATTTCAGGTGCCTACATAAAACAGCAACACAGATACAAATTCCAAGTAATAATGATAGCATCTCTATTTTCTACTTAAATTTATTCTTTTTTTACTTTTTAAAATAAAGACATAAGTATATGTATACTTGTAAGTAAATTTATCTTCTTTTAAAATCAGTTAGCCATAATGATGTGTGTGCGATTCTCAGCCAGCAAAGAATTCTCCAAGTCATTTACCTGAAAGGGCCAGAGAAGCACACCCTAAGCAGAAATTATCCCATCGTGTCAAAAACCACTATGAAACACAGGAGAATATTATATCTTCACCAGGCCACTAAAAGATTGTTTATTTATCTTTATAGCACCTGCAACTAGATAAAAGCGCATAAAGCCAAATCTCCAGCCAGTATAAATAAGCAGAGCTCCCTTGAATCTAATAAAGTTAAATTGACTTATAACTGAGGGCATTCCACATCATACAGCAAACACACTTTATATATATATGTATATATAAGAAATTAACTCCTAATTCCATCTTTATACAGCATCTACCACCCTGCCTAATGGTGCTTAGGACTAGCAGGGAACTAAAATACTAATTAAATATAATAAACTAAATACTTTGCTGGATTTTCTGAAGAATTAATATTTAGAAATATTTTGTAATATTTCTAAATACTAAAACTGTATGCGCTACACTGCCCACCTAAAAGTGATTAGTAGGGTTTTTGCCCACCTACTTTTTCTCCTTCCTTTTACAACCGACCACTCATTCCTTACACATTTCAAAGCATCACTCAGTATTGTAGCAAGCTTTCAGAGAAATCAAGAACTAATCAATGCAGATTAGACAGCGTTGTTTGAAATTGCTCTACATTTTAAATTAAGCAACAGCTATGCTGTAGTTGTAAAAGACAGCTAAAACTCCGTGAAAAGAAATCAAACAGGAGACTGCCACCCTAATTTAATTCTTCTTATTTTAGAGTTATTTTGTAGGCATGTTCCCCCAATGACTTCTTTTGTTGAAGGTGTCATTAGCTTTAAAAAGCTATTAGAACAGTTTTAGTGCAGCCAGAAGAGCTCTTGCCCCACTTGTACAGAAGTTACCTATCCTTAACCGGTCCTGTCAAAATTAGTGGGTGACAGTGCTGACCACTTCACTTTGGCAGGCTGGCCTCCTGGGGATCTGAGCCACATCACCAAACAGGCTTCACCCTGGACTTCTCTTGTTAAGATGCTGAATCATGACCCACCTTATAAACAGCACACATTTAGAGTGATACAATCTCAGGTTCTAACAGTTATTTAGTAGGCCCTCTCTGCCCAACTCCCTGGATAGAAATGTGACAGTTGACAAAGTTTGCTTCTTTATGGCAATTATCACTTCAGCACACCTATCAAAGTGTATCAGCAGTGGCTTCACTACCTATGGCATAAGTAAAATTGAAGTCAGGAAGGGGAAACCTAACATAAGAACAAAACTCTCCAGCAAGCAAAACACACATGCTTATGACTGTTGAAATGACCCAGCTCATTGGGTCACTATTCTGTTCAGATTTGCATACAGAAAAAGAAAGGAAGCTTGCACCTCCCGATCTTTAAAATTATAGCTGAAATTGTCCATTTAGGTTTACTGAGATCTACTAATGTTTTCTTTTAACCAAAATTGCACTTTAGCAAGTTGAAAACTCAGGAAAAATAAAACCCACTCAAACCAAATGTTGATAAAGGGTCACAAGCTCACAGATTCGTTATATTTACAAGAAAGTCTAGATGGATCTGAAAAACATACCAAGGCTGGTTATCCTCTTTCAGGTATTTTACTTGTTGTTTCAGCACTGTGAACTTCATATTCCCACGTAATTCCATTTTCCTTATGGGGAAAATTTCAAAGAAGCAGTATCACCAGAAAAGCTGTGGGTAAGAGATATGAAACAGATGCCCTCTTGCAGTACTTTACACAGCTCACGTCCCTAAAATATTTTAAAGGGACATTCTTCTACTTTGAGCAGGTGATGCAATGCCCACAGAGAATGAAAACACTGAAATTATTCTTTCAGGTTCTGCTCTGATTCTCAAAACTCAGGCTAAGCAAGTTAGTCTCCTAAGGAACAGCTTATTTCCATATATATGAACCGAGATGCTCCTTCCCTGAGATGTAGAAAAGAAGTTAAGGAATTTTCCTGTGTGTACCTGAGAGTCAAACTGTAGCTGGTGGAGGAGAACAAGCACATCTGATTCCACACAACTCAATCTAGTTGTAAACACAGCATCAAGTAAAGAAATGAAGAAAAACACCTGTGCAATCTCCAGAATAAGCACCAATGAAATAATGAACTGGGCTTTGACTCAGAAAACAATTGGATTTCTAAACAATAGAGAGTTTAATCGGAGGAAACATTTCATTTCTGAAACAAAGGAAGGAATTCATAGTAGATGTCTAAGCAAGACCTCCGCAGCTGAGTTAGAAAGGGCTTCATTATCTGCAGTTTTCATCATGTTAGACTACTATTTTATATAATTAAGCTCTGCACCTGCAACAGTCTTACAATCACTGCAGTGATTAGTCCAGCTGTATTTATATTTTCTGTAAAGTTTATTTTATTTCTGATTTCTTCTTTATATTCCAGCCCTGACAGTAAATTTACTTTTTGCACAGTATGACTGGGATTGGATTTGAGGCCCTCTGTTAAAATTAAACTACTAACAAACCATATTCAGAGAAAGTTGTATTCAGAAAAGAGATATGCTAAGACCTGGCCCCAGAAATCCTCATCTTGCAAGAATCACTGAAAAAACTGGCAAAACAGCGAAGAAAGAAGAGACAGAAGAAAGCACAGTCTAGGAAATAATTTACCCATAATTACAAATAATCCTTAGAAAATCTTCTCCTTTAACATTTCGTGTCACAGAATGAGAGGCCACCTTAGGCCAGTGGAAAAAATGTGTTAAGAGAGACTCTCCTATTGAGTCATGAGGTTCAGAAAGGAGTTCCTTGCTTTCCAGCTGATCCTCAGACATTAGAGGGGCTGGGTGCAGCTGGATCCAGTCCTAGTCTCTGACTTGGTCAACAGTTTAAGGGTTCTGTAGTGCTTGTCCTTCTGGTCCAAATTTGTCCCACATCCCAATCAATTTTACTGTCACATTACACAAGAGTGTTTGCTAAGGACAGCAATGCTGTATTTTGTCTTCTGCATGTACAGGTCTCCCTAAGCCATAGAGAGCTATCCAGAACTTTGGGTTAGAGCTCTCCTCCGCTAAAGATCTCCTGTATAACTTCAGGTGTCTCTCCAAGAAATAGGCTAAAGTACTTCAGCAATTTTCCTAAGTGTCTTTGGGGATGCACAAAATCATCATCTAACTGCTTAAATGGCTCCAGCTCCTAAGCTTTATCTAGAATCATTTACACACAAGAGGGTTGCTGCCAAATACAGCTGTGACAAGACCATCTGGGCCTGTCTAGGCCCTTCTGCAATGGGCAAGACATCAACCACTGCACATTGCTGGTAAAACCCTTCTATCTTCTCTCAGTCTCTGCATTTCTTAGGTCAATATAAAATGGAGCTAATAGACTATAATACACAGAGCAGCTGTAAGGATGGAGAGTCTGGAGGGGGAGGGTATGTCTTTACTTTAGCAAAACAACATATGTACCAAGAAAGGAGGAAGATAAATACCTGCAAGTCAAGCCTAAACTGCATTTCACTCAAATGCATTGATCTGTCACAGTCACTTTTCCCATTCATTCTCCTGAGAAATACAACTGGTGAGGACAGATTTTCCAGGAAAGCCAAGCTACACTGCTTTTAAAGTCAAGCCAATTATGCAGCATATATTTCAACTGCCCCACTCCCTCTGGCAGATCTTCAAACACCAAGCTGGGCTTTTTAAAGTCCTTCTTGGACAGCTGGTTCTCCCATTGCTGCCCCATCAATTTCAATTCAATTATTTCAGAGAAAGGGCAAAACTAGTCCTTCGGTGTCACTGAACAGCCACATTCATGGAGCATGAGACAGCATTTAAACAGCTTGAAAGTGTATTATTCACAGCAGATTTCATACAAAACATATACCTTAATGTAAATAGATGCATTTCTGAAGTTGCAGCTTTTGATACAGTTATGCACATAAAGGGGAGTTTATAGCTTCATATCAGGGAATTTTTTACTCCTTATTTTCCTCACTCTGAATAAGTGGCAAACAATATACAAAATTGCTTGGAAATATCTATTTCAGGCAAAGTCTCTGTACAATGAAGATTAAGTTTTATTCATCTGGGGGGAGGAGTTATTAAGTTATTCTAGATCCAAAATTAAACATTAATCAAGAATAGATCAAGCAAAATACTTCAGAATTGCCTCTTCTCAGACAATGCACCTGGATCTCAGACTAGTAGCATTAGCTGAGTGCTTTTCAGATACCTGCATTTCCTACTGTACTCCTAATAACTCATTGTCTTGTTCAAAGCTGCTGAAAACAAGGGACAAATCTTCAGGTTCCTGTCCAGGAAGGTTTTCAATCAAGATCTACTTGAGGAAATTCACTGGTTCTGCTCATTCTACATGCAAGGCAAAGCTTGTCTGTTCCTCTCCAAGGGATCGCAATAACAACAAAATTCCCATTAACTGCATATGACAACGCTAGTGGGTACTAAAATTCACTTAGTTCTCCGCTCTTAATAGCTACACTCTGCTTAAGCCAATCTGTAATTTTAATTATGAATGATACTTGGGTAAGTGCACAGTTCTCACAGTTCATTTAACCATTTCGGTCCCTCATAGTCCTTACAACTGATAAGTCTCAACACACTTGTGAGTTAAGCATCCCAACACCATGTGTGTTATGCACAGCACCTCTTCTTGACTTCATCCAGGCTCCATGAGACCCAGGGACACTTCTTGTGTAGTTTTTTCAGGTCAAAAGATCTAGAACAGTGAAATGGTTGTTTCATCAAGCTTGCAGGAAGATATGTTCATGGTGTGACTCCAAAGGGCACACTGTGTGCCTAGCACAGCAAAGCATAAGTTGTTTGGAGTATGAAGACTTCAGTCAGAATAAAATACTATTCTCTCTAGAGGAAGGCAAACTTTGTAAGTCGATGGTTTTGCTACCTGACTGGAGCACTGTATTGGGCTTTGTCCTGGTTTCAGCTGGGGTAGATTTCATTTTCTTCCTAGTAGCTGGTGCAGCGCTGTGGCTTGGATTTAGTTCGAGAACAATGCTGATAACACAACAATGTTTTAGTTGTTGCTCAGTAGCACTTACCCTGTTGCCTGCAGAAAGCTAAAAAGGGTTGGGGGGACTAGTTTGGGGGTTTGGAGTGGGGAGTTGCTGTTGGTTGGCTGTTTGTGTGTTTATTTTTTCCTACACATTCCTACAAGACTTTCTAGCATAATATTTGTCTTGTGTCCACACACACAAAAAAGATAATCTAAAGCCTACCTAACACTGATAACACTTTTACACATACTTTACCAAGAATTGGAAACCCTTGTTTTCTGGATTATGCCTTAAATGTTTGCACCAGTACTCCTTGTGTGCTATTCCCAATACTTACATATAAATTAATTTAACTTTAAAAAATAAAGCACTATTTCATTTGTTCTTGGTTTCCCAGTGCTTACATTTAGCCACTACGAATGGACAAGGTAACTTGAACAGTCAGAGAAATCTACACTGTGTCTTCACTGTGTCCACACACACAAAAAAGATAATCTAAAGCCTACCTATGTGGATTGTCCCCTTCCCAGACTCAAGTCCTGCAGCCTGCTTCTACATGCTCATGAACACCTCATCAGCCAGCAATAAGTTTACATGTGGTGCACAAGCACACAGCACTGACACATGCAGGGGTCTTCGTGTGACCAGAGCAGTGAGGTCACATTTGGAAGCAGGCAGCCTGGCTGTGTCCTACTTAACACTTTCATGTGTCCTTCTGTTTCTTCCTCACAAGAGAAAAGGAATCGCTGCTGAAGGAGCCAACTCCAGAGAAAGGCTTGTGCCTGCTCTGGCATGACCCAGCAGACACTCCTGCTGAGGGAGCCAGCAACACTGGCTGTGCAGAGGAATTATTTTTGCAGCACAGCCCCAGGATAGTTGTATTGGCACAATTAACAGTCAGCAGACTGCAGCATGTGAATGAGGACAAGTGATATAGACAAGGAAGCAGTTTCTTCAGTAAGCATCATGCCCAAGCTGAACTTCCCCAAATGGTACCCCACAAGCTGCAATAATATTGTTAGTTTAAGGTCTGTGCTGAATTGAAACGAATACTCCTGTCATCTCCCAGACCTCAGCCGGTCTGTCTCCCTCACCTTGTGCTAGCCCTCATATTCATGAGGTCAGGGAGCTTAAGCAGCCAAAATAACCCAAGCCTAAGTAAAGGATCAAAAAACCACTCGTTTTCAAGATCTGACTCTGTTGCACGAGCTCTTGTTTCAGGGCAATAAGAGAGATGGGAACATCCAAAGCTACATATGGCAGTTATGTTCTTCAACAATCTACAGACTTACCAGCACTAGCACCCATCCTCACCACCTGCATTCATTTTCATGTCTTCACCATAGGTGTAGGTGAGGGAGGAATGTGCATCTTTTGGTCCCCTCCATGTCTGCTGAAACAAATCTTCCCCTTTAAACTGTGAATTTTCAATACAAAAGCCCACCTCAGTCAGATAGCATTTTCTCACAATTCTGTTCAATAGACATCCCTGCCCAGCTCTGTGCACAGTGCACTCACCTAGCTGAAGTACTATGGCTAAAAAATAATAGGGCCTCAATTTATCTGGGTACTTAAGCATTGGCCTAAGCTTACATCCATTTCTCTGTCACAGAAAATAAGATATAAGAAAAACGAAAGGCTTCAAGTGTATTTTTACAGACCACAGTTTCCAAGTTATACTCACTGTCAGCTGCATGACTATATTGTGGGCATCTTTAAATACAGGTTTTACAGGTGACTTTGCTATTTTAAGGTTCATGGTCACCCTAATGTTTTTACAAATTGTTCACTCTTTGAACTGGCCCTTAACCATATCACAGACTTCCCTAGTCTGTTCCCGTAACTTTAATCTGGGATACCCTAGTCATAGCCATCTACCACAGACCCCTTCAATGTTTCATATTTTCCCATAATTCAGCTGTTACACTCTTAAAACAAACCTCTCTGCTATTAGAAACACTGTCTTATAACAATACTTTTTCCTAGATGACTGTCTGCAAATTCCTGCTTTTCTGGTAAGAAAATGAATCCTTTTCAGTTTGATGCAATTCTCCCATGCCCCAGGTTTCCCTCCCATTCACACCTGGAACAATGGCTGCAATTCACCTGACAACAGGCATTCCCCCTCTGGGATACTATCCAGCTATCAACAGCAGGTGACATTACATGAGATTTCTCTTGTAATCACATTGTCACAACTGACTTCCTCAGAATTCTTTGTACACTTCACAATAAGCACGTATTTGATCAGCACTTCAAAAAAAGAAGCTTATGTTATGCTCGTAAAAATATACACTGCAGTGGCTGACCTCAAAGCAAAGAAAGCTGCCTAGAGTAAGCTGAACAAAGTTAAACCTTGAAAACTTTTTCCTTCCCTTATAAATGTTAGTTACAGGAATTTAGGTCTACTGAAACAGGCTATTATATAATTCTCTTAATCCTGCAGTATCTTAAAATATCTCACTGTACTATCACATCAAGTGCAAGCACACAGTGGGCATCAGATGTTTTTCTTGTGAAAAAAAAAAAAAAAAAAAAAAAAAAAAAACAAACAAACCAAAAACAAAGGAATGGAAAAATACTCCTCTTTTATTATCAACTTAAATGTTTTACAATGTCTCCTCTTGAAACAAGCTGTTATTTTCTTTGCACTGTAGAAAAATAAATGGATTTTTGGTTCTTCGAATTTTTTCTTGTTTTTAAAGATTGCAATGTCAAAAAATCATGTTTTTCTAAAGAAGTATATTCTATACTCACTAGTTCACATGAGGACTACTGGAAGAAAGACACAGTAAAGTTTGGTCACCTTTGATTTAACTACCACAGGCTTTCCTGAGGCTTCAGAATAAAAGGAACATTTGTGATCTCTATCAAATGGAGCCATATGGGAAGGCTGCTCTTGAACAATAACTTTTTTCAAAGAAGGAAGTAAGCTTTGTTGAGCTTTGAATATGCATCCCATCACAATTCCTTGCATTACTCCAATACCACATAAAAATTACCTTGCACCTTTCCTTAAGAATTATTATCTAGATCACAAACACACAATATGCATATAGAAGAGTACTTCAAATAACAAAAGCTACTTTATGCATACAGTAACTACAGGGTTTAATTAGGAAGACAAGGGGGTTTTTAGATAATTTTTTAAACTCATCTCTTAGACTGTAATCTATGCTGGTGACTCCAGCTTCAGAGAGGCTTCAGATCAGAGTGGATTTTAGCAGTGGCTGAGGAGCTTCTGACTCCCAGTTGGGAGCTTGTATTATTAATGAGTCTGTAACCGCAGAAATTCCAATGTCAGAGGGAGGCAAGGAGGAGGCTCTGAGAGAAGGCGCATACTCCAAATATTTTTCAGGCTGCTCATAAGCTAGTCCACATCTGTACAGATGTGCTGGAGTACCCACAGTTACATCCTGGCATGTTACATATCAGCTTCCACACTCCACACAGGTTTCACTGTGTTTTGTTATTTAGGAAATTAAGAAGCTTCTTCAGGGGAAAGCCTTAGCACAGACTCAATGGAAAATAATCCTTGTCTCTATATTAATATGAATAAAATTTAGTCTACTATTATTTTGCACAGCAATTAGGGGTCACTCTCTGGACTGACTCAGACACAGATGCAACTACAGACAACCCAAAGTCTCTTCTAGACTATTCCAGGGCCATAATGTTTCACAGACCTTTAAAGATCTACTTCTACACTTCAAGTTTAGCTTCAACAAAAGCAATTAGAAAATCTAATATTAATTATCATTTTCAGTAATGTATTCTTTGGGTTTCATATCTTGAAGAGGTGTTATAACTTGAAATGTTATAATAGTTATTCTGCACACAAGTTCAAGAACAAAACAAAACCAAGGTCCTTCAAGGGGAAGTCTGCTGCACCAGGTCAATGTTCTACCACCTGCGGAAGGCATGACCATGAAATTTTATAGCCTGTGAATCATTCAGTTCCTTCATTTTAGGTTGTTTGTGAACATATATTAAGATTTCATCTATTTAGAAGAGCATATCCCTATCATAGTTTAGATTAACAAAGTTGTTAGGTGTACATATGGAAGACTATGTCCTAACTGACACACTACTCAATTTCTCACTATTCTCAGGACTTGGGCAGAAAAACTAAAACAAAATCCTTGAGTAAGCTATCCCAACTCTGGGCAGGCTGAAACACCTTTACCACAGGCCACCTGCAACAAAATATCTAGAGAGCCTGCTTAGGAAACCTGCGTTCAATTCCCCTTAGCAAATTAGGCAAGAAGGAAATTTCAAGATGAATTTTCTCCATTCTATGTGATGAACTGACCATTAAGCACTAGGAGAAATCTGTCATTTCTAAAAGACTCTTTTGGGTAAGTTCATTTTGAGAACAGATTCACTCAGAGTTCTATTACCAGCTGCATAAAATAGAACTGGCTATAATTCCAGTCCTGAGATTTTGTCATCTGAAAATTGCCAGATTTACTTCTGTACAAAACTGCAGTTAATATGCTCATTTAAACACTATTACCAGTATACATAGCAGTACTCTGTCAACATGGAAGTCAATCATTAGCAACAACAGTTTCTTAATACAAGTGGTTTAAATAAATAGCTGTCTTTAGATTAAAAAAAAATAGTAACAATAACCTTTATCTCACTAATAAATCTTAGATATACTTTCAAGAATTTTAACTTTTTGAATTTCAGATTTACAAGTATTTGCTGTTTACAATGTGAACAGACATTGTACTGAACATTGTATTGACATTGTATTGAACAGTGTATTTAATGAAGCCTCAAATTGAGGTTTCATTGATCACACTTGAGCCAAGATTGGGGAAACTTTCCTAATGATCAGAACATTAAACATATGCATCTCTCCCTCTAAAATACTTCACAGGACATATTGAAGTGTAAACATTTTTTACTTCTTAGCAAGAAAAACAAACCAACCAACCACAACATGTTTAATGGCCAGTTAAACACTTCTCTCCAACCAGACCAGGGTAGAAGAATAAATGATTCTAAATCATTCTATAGACACCTTCTGTTTTCTTCTGGATGGGCAATTCAGACTCTTGGGCCATGACTGCAAGTTACCAAATGATTTCTTTTGACAAACAGGACAAAGACTGTGGGGGTTAGATCTATCAAAACTGTCAGAGACCATGGGAAGGAGGAAGTACAGCAGGCAACTAGGAGTGACCCATCCCTGACTGGTACTTGGAAGATGTTGGAACTGGCAAGGAACAAGGATGTCAGAACTCGAAAGAGGATGTTGATAAGAAAAACAGATAGACCTTTCACCTGATGTAACCACAAGGCAGACACAGATGAGCTTGGCTAATTGCTTGGAAGCATATAAATATCGTGTAACCTTTGCAATAAACAATCCAGCTTGTACTCTACCTCTAGGTCTGTGCCTTCCATCCTCACAAAAGACTACATACTTTCATCAATTTCTGTCTCAGACTGAAAACTCCCCAGGAAACCTTTACTACTGTAGACTACTCACATAATTTCAATTATAACTGTAATCACAATTCTAACAAACTGGTTTTTAGCTGAAATGTTGTGATTTAAGTTTTTATAACATGCTGAAACCCCTAAAAAATTAACCATTGAAATTTCTAATTCATTTTTTAGGGATGCTCTCACAACAGATTATATGTAGTGGCAGTATCAAGAACAAGTTTCCAAGGCCTGCAGATGATATCAAAATTTAAGAATGAAAATAATGAATGGCAACACAAGCAGCTTTAAAAGAATTTCAATCATTTAAGCAATTGCTCCAACAGATGGCAAAAGCACTTGGGTACACACAATTGCAAAATAATTTGCCTGAAAGCAAGCAAGCCAAGGAAAGTGCATTAAATACAACAATTATTCAGCACAATGATCTGGGGGCTTAGTGTGGGGAAAAAATAAATTCATTGAAGCTATTGGCACAAAGGAAGGTAGTAAGACAAAAGTATTCATAAGTAGTATCAGATACCACACAGGTTATCCTACTAGTATGAGTTGCCACTAAGCTGGCCTCTACTATTCCCTGTCCACAAGAAGGAAAGCAGATCTTTGTGTAACTGGAGTTATTCTTTCATCCTTCTTTCCTCTTTTATCACATTGTTTCATACTCTTGTATTTAAGAATTCTTAACATACAGCTACTTTTAATTTACAGTATGAACTTGTATCTCCCACAATCAATGCCACAGTTCCAGAGTTAGTTATCACACTCCTTAGATGAGTGTAAATTATACCGATTCTTTTTAAAAACAAAGTTCGTTAAACGCAGGAGGTCAAAGCAAGCTGGAAAAATCCATTTAGCAGGCACCCAAATTACCAGTTGAGACTTCAGAGAAAGCAAAACTTTAGGCCAACAAAAATTGAAATACTAGAGATCCTCTGAACATAACCAAACTCTATCAGAAGAGTTTGAAAGAGGCAATCCGACTGTATTTTTCTATTAAGATTTGAGCATCTGATAGATTTTAAATTTTTTAGATTAAAAAAAAAATCTGTAAAGATTTTAACAGATACATATGAAATTTAAAAGTATTTTCAATTTATTGTTTACTGCTGTATGTAATCTTAACAAAACAGGCTGAAATATTACCTGTTTGCATTAATTCATTAAGTTTATGTTTCAGTAAAAAGTTAAGCACTTGAACATTCAAAAATATTTATAAGAAATAAGATACAGTTTAATTTTGAACCCATTTACCCCCTGCCCCATTAGCATTGCTTTTCTTCAATGCAGATTTCATTTTAACGGCAGTTGGGAATAAGGGACTTCTACTATGGGTAATATTTCTCATTACATATCCCAGCACTTTCTCTTCTCCTAAATGTGATTTAAAGCCATGATACAAAATGAATGTAGATATAGAGGCATAGCATTACAAAATGACAATCAGAATTACTGCTAATCTGACACACCTCTCAGTCCCACCATCAGCTAGTTAGCCTAAGAGGCACAGCAGCTTAGTAATGCATCCAAAAAAAGGCAGTCAGCCAGTACGCATCTTTTCTGGCAGAGAAGAAAACCTCAGCTAAGTCTGCCTGGTGGATAATGGCTGGGAAAGCCAAAGGTTTTCTAATAATATAAAGAAAGAAATTTCCATATTTCTTTGGAAATATTGATCTGTGGCTTCACAATGATAGTAGTCACCTGCTGACACAGAGTACACATCTATCTATGCTAGGGCTTGTCACTGGGCTACCCAGTTGCTAGCCAGTCCTAAGAACACATACAGTTTCTCTCTAGAAAGCATAAATCTTGATGATCAGCAAACTGAGAAATACAGGGATCTGAGCTAGAACTGGATCTAAGAGGCAGAGCATCAGCAGAGACTGAGTCTCCCCTGGGCACTGCTGGAGCTACAGCCTCCAGCAGACAGAACAGTGTCTACCACAGAAGGAAACAACATTAAAAATGCAGCTTGGTAGCAGGGTGTCAGAACTAATCCTCTTCTGCACAGTCCTGGACACTGAACTGGTTTAACAGAAGGCAAAATACTGTATGCAAAATGGCAAAGGGTTTTCCGCTATTGTAAAAGCAGAAAGCCCGTCAGAAACAAGCTTGAATCCAGGATCCAAATACCATGATCCTCAAGCCACAAAGCAACAGTTTTTTGCTTCTGACTTCACTTGTAAATGGTGCCTTCTCTACGTCTTATTTGAACACCAGTTATAAGTGATTTGCATTTGGAAGAAAGGATTCTGAATATCCAAAAAAGTAAGTATTAAGAGCTATCTCCTGCTAATTTCAGAATACAAATTAGATTTAAATACAAGACAAATATATAGAAAGATACATTTCTCTTAGCTTCTTCCTGAGAGTTTGAAGGAGTAGGAAATCAGTCAGTAGAGATGCAGAGAGATCAGATTTCTCTGGCCACAAAGCCAGGCACGCCTGGGTCACACAGGCTTAATAAAAAAAAAAAAAAAAAAAAGAAATAAAATAAAAAAAAAAAATCTTACTTGGTTTCATCAATTTTCAGTATCTCAGACTGAAAAAAAAAAAAAAAAAACACTCAAAAAACCCTCACACTCTAGATAAGAAATTCACGATAAGAATTTATATCAGTATCAAACAGAAATGTACATAACATGAATGATTTTAATCTAAGACCCTAATGTGACTGAACAGGAACAATCTGAATATATCACTGACCCACGTTCAGACAAGACACTATCAGGAGGTTGGATCAGAGACAGCATACTGCAGCTACCTCAAGTACCCTGTACATATGTAGCTCCTAAATAACTACAACCTGTGTAGATTCTACAGCAGCAGAGAAAACAAAAACAGACTATAAAAAACCCAAACTAGCACAGGCAAAGCAGCTGAGGTGTATGTGAAGGAAAATGATTACACTTAGCTGTACAACACTGACAAGTATCTTTGCATGAGAACCAAGAGTTCATCAATGGCTCTGCTCCACATCTGGGTGCAAATGAGATCTTGCAACATTTGGGGAAAGGAAAGCTATGGGACTGAAAACCCCACCCCAAGTATAGACTGGCAACTGCTAATTTGGAATAGCATTTAAATTTCTGCTAATCCCACGCGAAACACTTTTCCACAACCCAAATACATTTACTATGAGAATCTTCATTTTCTCTCTATTTTGGAAAACAGTAAAACCACTTTGGACTTGAGATACCTTAGGGAAGAAGTTTAAGTAATGTTTTTCCAAATTAGCTTAGCTTTACCAGAACAGCAGGAGGGAAAGAGATATAAAATAAAAAGAATCAGTTGAAGTTATGAAACAAGTGCTCATTTTCCTTTCAGTCCTTGCTTAGCATCAAAGTAGTTGTGTTTTCATGCAAGAATTGCACTAAGAAATGGAACCAAAAAAATATCAGAAACTATTAAAGTACTCATTTTAAAAATTGCTATACAATAATGGAGTTATCCGATTTCGTTTGTAGCTTTGAAAAGGAAAGAAATAAAATATTTGCAAAAGTAGAGAAAACAAGCCACTGATTAAAATACCATCATTTAAAAGAAACCATTTCAACAAAAGGAAAATACTGAGGCTTTCCAACCACAGAAGTAGAAAGAAGGATTTGATGATAATAAAAATGAATTTGCAGCATCTTCATTCATCTGGCACAAAACTTGACTAATTTTGAAGGACCAGTGACCAGATCTTGCTACACAGCCCCAGGGAAGCGCTACAGTGAAAGCATTGGAAATAGCATATCATATTGGAGAAAACTAAAAATCTGCACAACGGAATCACCATTATATACAGATTCCTCTATGTTACAGCACATTGCATCATTCTTAGTATTAAGTGGCTCAAATACAATCTTTCTTTTTTAAGTGGTTCAAGGTCAATTTCAAGCCACATTGTACGTTAACAGAGATGAAGGTACGATACAAGCAACTAAAGCTTAACCACATTCTCCTTTTATCACTTCTAAGTTGCAGGAAATTACCAGGACCTGCTTAGCTGTGTGTCAAGGCAGAACACAAAGTGATCCAGAACACTGTTAGTTTAGCAGCTGTTTAGTCCATAGAAAGGAAATGAAATATTCCTTCTTCAAGTGGTTAAAGGCCCATTGCTCATCTTAAAATCTTAGATGTCAACATCTTAGTTAATAATTCTTCTCAAAGTTAGATTCAAAAAGCTGATTAGGAATGTTTATCTGCTTCTTTTCCATTATTGACAACCTGTCAATAATGGGGGAAAGTGCTTGCTTGTTACGGCCTTGTTTGAACTTGATTAAACTTGAAGTACCCATACTCATGGAATCTTTAGATTCCTTTGTAGTTTTCAGTACAAGCCTTCACCTTTGACATTCCATCCTTTTAAAAATGGTAATTCTATATAATGAAACTGTGCTTTTTCAATTAAAACTGTCAATGAGCATTTAATAGAAAAGTAATTTTAATTACAGAACTGAAGTTTCAAGAGACTATCTCCATAACACAGAATTATGGTTACTAATACTTATTGGTAATTATTATTAATTATAAGATAAATCAACCAACACATTTTTTAACAACTATACTGCAATTCAAGCATGCAAAATAATTAGAGTTAAGAGTAAAGAAGTGCAAGATGAAAGTGAATGCTGGAATCTAATGTATTTTTATTAAATCGTAGCTCATAACCTTGGCATATTTTTAGTCATTCTTTATTAAAAACTATTCAGAGCATTAACTGTAGTTCTCTTCTTTCAAGAATGAACTTGAACACAAAGGAAGTGAACACAAAGCTTCTCTTCCCTTCAGCCACATTTTTGCCATGATGTTTACAATTAGATACCCACAGGTCTACTTTAACTTGAACATAGCCTTAAAAGTAAAATATGAAATGAGAAACCAGGTTCTAATTTTTATGGCTGTACAGGTTCAAGTAGTCACAATATTTTGCAGTCTGACAATGTGGCTCTTTAAGTAAAATCAGGTGTGGTTCCATGCATGCCCATACTCAAAATCCCCAAGTTTTTAAAACTGTCACTGCCCTTGAATACCTGCTGCACACCCACAGAAGTGTCTGCACCTTGGATATCTACCTATAAATTACTTCTTTAGTGAATGATGATATGAATATAGCTACAGTTTTATGGCAGGTTTGAACGGGTGGGGACACCATCACACTGATTTAACTGGGAGCAGAGTCAAACAAACACAGTTTGCTGCTTTTGAGGGGTGATGAAGCAACGGGGCCAGAGCTCTGGGCAGTGACAGGAGCCTTGCAGCTCAGTCTCACAACCAGACAAGTTGTAACACTAATCAGCTTTTCGAACGGATTCACCTCTTGGAAACCACAAGCTCCCTCTTTTCTTTCTATCCCCTGGGGCCATTCTTAGTTCTCCTCACAGTATCTGGAATTTAAGAAGATTCTAAAGGTAAGGACTCACAGTGCAGTCAGGACTGAACTATACCAAAGCCGTCTTTTCCAAACCCCCCACTACATTTTTATAACCAACAGAAGTTTTGCGTTTACCTTTGCCAAGGTAGGTCTAACACCAAGTATTTTTAAGGCTGTTTTACATCTAGAAAATACCATCCACGTCCATTATACAATCTGACAGTATCAGCTCTTTCAATGTCACCCAAACTTAACAGCAGAAAAAAAAATGTTTCTAAATAAAGTGCAGAGGGGCTCAGCTCTCGGTGCTGCAATTTTTAATTAATACAGTTTTCAGCAACTCTGCTGTAATATCCAGTGATCAGCAAAACCCTTTCATGCGTTCCACCTCCGCGGTGGATATGTATGTTGCTCACAATGCTAAAGCAGACAGCTTAATGAGAAGCTTCTGCATTTGGATGGTGTACTGAGGCCTTTTTCATCGTCTGGCAGCTATTGCTCAATAATTAAAAGGCAGGAATTGATCTCTCTCTGTACCATAGTTTATCTGAAAAACCTTGCTGCTGTGGTTTCTCTGGATTTAGCTTCATACCATTGGTTCACTTTTGAAGGCTAAAATTTTAGAACTCCTCACGATATTGAAATAATGGAATCTGATGGGGTTTGTCTTAGGACTTTTTTCCTTTATAGTTTTCCCCATATGTTTATTTTCTCCCAAGAAAGGAACTCTATAATTTCCAACTTTCCCTTTAAATGTACTGGGCAATAATAGAGGAAAATGATGACAGGGATTAATCCCTATCAGAATAGCTTACTATGTCAGAGTGCTTTCAAGCATGTTGGAAAGTTGTATTCACAATTTTCTTTCCTCTGTTTTAGAGTAAAGTCTCCTGGACTACACGATAATTGGCAACATTTTGTAAGAAATGGTACAGGACAAAATGACTGACCTTCACTTATAACACTTCATTATAGCTAGCATTTTTAACTTACCTTACAGAGAAATAAAAGCCAGATCTGGGACATAATAGTATACACTGCTGAGACCCCACAAGGATAATTTTCCCTAAAACCCTGGACGCTCCTGATTCCAACTGATTGTGTCAGCTTTTGTGACATAGCAAAAAAAAAGGGAAATCAAGATATTGACGCTTCTCAAACCTCATCTTAACTGAACTATTTGAATTTAAATTAGGAAAGGATGCCTCAGAGGGGCAAGACATCAATAATCTAAGTAGGTATGTGGCCGGCAAGCCTGCCTGGAATAAACACAGTCAGGAACTGAACCACAGTGGCTTGCTCCTGTGTGCCTTCTATTTCAAATCAAAAACTCAGTGTTGAACTCCCTAATGCCAAAACACTTCTAGACTCCTCCTTGTAATGAGCCACTTTCCAGAGCAGAAACAGACCCTTAGGGAAAGTTAACACTTCAGATTAATTTCTCCTTCCTGCATGCTTCCCCTTTATAAGAAACCTCCAGGTAAAGTTTCAGTGCTGGTACCACTGCTGCTTTCCCCCATGACATCAAAAGGGATCTGTGCACCTTGTCTCTGGCAGTCAAAGGTCAAACCAGACTGAAATTGATTTATCCCCCCCGCCCCCATCTTATATTTGAGGGCTCTTTCACTGATATTATTGTATGTTCTGAATTCCTAAAATTTAATATAAAGATCATTCTAACGTATAATTTAAAACACAAAAGAAACCCAAAAATAACAGCTTTGAAGACTACTCCATGCTAACTTGGCTCCTCCAAAATTCAACTATGAATCTCCAAAAGATTTGATAACGGCTAAGCCAAAAGCAAGAAGACAACAGATTTTTAGTAAGTGTAATCAATTTTATCACATGCTTTTATATCACATTCTTGAATAAGAAACCAGATGTAACATTTCTCAAGCCTAAAAAACAACCAAAGAGCAAGAGTTACATTTCAGTTAGGTAGCCTTTAGAAAGAGACAAGTATTTCCATTCAGTGTTAATATTTGAGTATTTAGATGGGTAAATAAAAATCTGTTCTCAAAAAAAAAAAAATAAAAATAAAAAAACAATGTTTCTCTCCTAATGTGTCAAAAATTGGTATTTCAAAGTTGCCTAATTTGATTTTGAGTTCCCATTTCAGTTGATATCTGAAACATATTTTAGCCATTAATAAATTCTGGACTTTTGAAGGCCATGAAGTCTTCCTTCCTCCCCAAGATATAAACCTTATAGTGAAAAATAAATAATTCAAAAATCCTGACTTGAACAAAAAAGCCTTTGCATGCAGACTATCACTTTTCCCCATGGATTCTCCTTGACCTTAGGTCTGCCACAGTCATCTCCAGAGAACCAATATAATCGACTCTTCTGCTGCCTTACAGGCTTAGAATATGCCTGACACGACTGTGCTTAAAAGCTTCAGGGCTTTGCTTTAAGAGCTGAAGCAGGCTCATCTGTACAGCACTGTGCCTCACTGTAACGGCAAGTTTAAATAATATTTTCACAAAACAAAATAACTCCAAACCTCTGTTAACTAACAGTTATAAATGCTCACTGCTATGTTTGTTGATAGGATTATTTTAAGAGGTTAAATACTGTCAGTATTCAGATATGAGCAGAGTATTTTCATATCATTAAGTGGAAGAACACAAATAATCCATCACACCACACAGCAAACATTGCATTCAGGAAAGAACGTTCACCAAAATGTTTAATGAGAGAATAAATCACAAAAGCTGAATTATTTTTTTATCTGTGACCTTTCAAGCATCACTTGTTCATTAACAAGCTCTGCTCCAAACAGACTAAGCAAATACCAACTGCTCCAAAATATTTTAAAACACTGAATGTATTATTACACATTGCAGTGTTAGGGAATTGACAAAACCAAATGGGTTTATTTGAAGGGCAGTTTATAGCAATGAAAAGTGCTACAAAAATCAGGTTTTGGGAAAAGTTTTTAGATGCATGAGTACTTTAGCAAAGTTATATGAAGAAATTACTATATGTTTACATGCTTAAGAATTCTATGCCCTAATGTCACAGTATTCGCTTTTGTGTTTCCATCCGAGACCACTTTGATGCTTTTGTGTTTTCTTATACTTTTTCAAGCTATCACCATATTTGTCATGACAGTTAAGATTCCAGAGAAAGTTGCCAGAACCAGGGAAAGAACTTCAGTAACTCACTGCAGGCTTCTTTATGTAGGCTCTCAATTGAAACCTTAGTTTAATTTAAACCTCTATTGAATCAATCCTGAAACCAAAGGGCTCGATTCCTCTCTTAAGAAGAGCTACTGAGTACAATATTACTACTAATTTAAACTAAAAAGCAGAACACAGACCAGGATCAGACCACAGGAGAGTACAACTCTTGTCTACCAACTAGCTCTCATTCTTATACTTTTGCCTTTCATTTCCTTCTGCTCATAAGTCATCCCTGGAAGGAAGCCCCACTGTGTAGTATAGACCAGTATTTAGACAGCCTGGTTCCATTTACTCTAAGCAGATGGTTGATTTTCTTCTACAAAAAGTTACCCCATAGTCACACCCATGTCAAGATTCTTTAATACATTTATGTATTGGTCATTACTCACACCTTCCTTCAAGAACAAAAATACAACCGTCAGCACAGAAGGGCTAGACCTACAGTGAACAAGTCACAAAGCACACTTCCTAAGAATTTTAAGCTATTGTATAGCAGTTGAAGCTCAAACAAAATTGAACAGTTTTATTTATAAAATTTGATTTCACAAGTACCATGGGGTTTACATGCTATTCCCCGGACTCAGATATGATGAAAAACATTCCTTAGGCTCAAATATGAGCCTCAAATCATATAGCTATAAAACCAGGAAATATTTGTAATAACGAGATAAAACCAAATTATCTTTGAAAATCCCACAGCATTCTCCACAGAAATGGAGCTGTTAGCCCTCATGTCCTGGCCAAAATCCAGTTTAGATAATTATGTTCTCTTACCTGAATTTCCATTAGTTATTCATTTTCACCACCTGTCGTAAAACATTGTATGAACAAATAAATTCTCATCCTGATCCTAGACAGCTGATGGAAGGTTTGTTGCTTTGGCCAAGTTTCATGGGAAGAAAGAAAAGACAAACTATAAATAAATAAATATATGTGTTTTGTTGATCTCAAAGCTGTCATCTACATTTTCTCAGGTTCCACTGGCTTCCTTAAAATCTCTGCCTGTTACCTTGCCCGCCAGGACAAAAGCAAAGGATTTCACATTAGAGCCATGAGCCAGATTGCCTTAGAGCTAAGACACCATCCTTCTCAGGCCTCCGAGGCCATCAGCTGTGATCCAGTGTCCAGCAGTCTGCTCTGGAGAAATGAGTCTGAAGTCAAGAGATCCCCAGGTTTTGCAACAACTGGAGGACTTGAGATCTAAGAAACATCTTCAGTAAAGCTGAAAGGTTACTGAATGGACAAAATTGTCTCCTTCACTAACCCGCTGCAAAGTTTAGGAATCATCACCCACTGAAAATGACTCCGAGTTTGCAAAACATACTTGGAGCTTGTGTGATAAGGAGGGCAATAACCTTCTGCACTTCATAGTCAACAAGGCATTTGGAAAAAGTTGGTTTTTCTTTCATGCACTTGTACACGCAAACAGGCACTCCAATCCAACTCTGCTGATCAGATTTCCTAGATTTTGACCACTTCTAGTTACTAATCAACACACTCAGGGTTTGGCCTCATTAAATTGCTGCATTTCATCCCAGAGCTGTCTACTAATTAATTGTGTATGTCAGAGAAGGTGAGGTTTCTAAGGAAACATTCTAAATTCTATTAAATCAGTTGATGCAATTAAAAAAATATTCATGCTTCTGAGAATACAAACCCATCAAGTTCATTCACTCTTAAGTACAGGTTGTAATGTTTTCACATCCTAACTGGAATCTCTAAGGAAAATAAAGTGGTTTAGAAGCCGGATCAATATTGTTATTACATTGCGGCTCTCATCCAAATTGTTCACTCAAAAATACTGTTGTTTTCCTAGAGGATATCCTTATTGCCTAGAAGCATTCCAGGGTTTTGGGATAGTATTACGTCTCTTGAACAAAGATAGTGGCACTCGAGAGTCTAGCTGTATATTACAGCCCTCATCTAGGAAATAAAATCTGTGTAGGATTACCCCAGCCATGCTTTGCTGGAGAGGCAGCTATTAAATTTGTAGAGAAAATTCAGACAAGAGTTCAGATTTCCAATCTGACAGTGGAGACCTGATCATCATATTTTAGATTCAGGCCTAAAGATATGCTTGAAAGCTTATCAATAGATCAAATCAGTAATATAAGATACTTCCCCCCCATTCTGAAGTTTGATGTCTTTGTATCAGTTCACCAGTGTTTTCAACTCCATGTCTATCACAACAGCAAAATCGATGTTGTCGTGGTTTAAGCCCATCCACGCAGTCCCTCTCTCAGG
>JANHGB010018633.1:0-26512 GCA_026283785.1 Coracopsis vasa | reverse complement strand
TGCTGTTCCCAGGCCGAAAGTCAAAAACACAGCACTGCACCAGCTACTAAGAAAGAGAAAAAATGACTGCTACTGCTCAAACCAGGACAGATGTCCAAAATATTTTGGGAAAAAATACAAATCCAATATACTCCGCCCATTCTTTCTGTCACTGCAAAACACATTTACCTTATCTGGAAAATTATCCCCAGTATTTAATCAGTTAATAATCCACAACTTCATCTCTCACTTTACAGCTTAGTTATTCACCAGCCTTCTGCAAAGGACCCTTTCAAAAGCATTTTTGAAATCTTCATGGACTGTTGCTGCATCTCTCTGCAGTAAGCCACTAGACCAGCCATGGGCACAGAACAGGCCTAAGCACTGCCCACATGGTAAACCCTTAGCACAGCCTGTGACAGACAGTTTTGCCCCAGCATAGCCGGCAGTTTCATACACAGTGCCCACACACAGAGATGATTTCATGACACTTGTAGGCAGACAGCCTTCTCTGCAAGCTAAGAAGATATACCTCTAAGGAAACAACCTGCCAACTGAGTCCCTTGAACTGGAAATCATTCCTAAACATTTTATTTAGTAGTAAAACCATTATGGCCATCAACCAGATCACCTTCATCCGCTCGCTTATACAAACTTCAGATAACTAATGTCAACTTACTCAACATATCTTACCCATGTGTACTAGATCTATTATTTACTATAGCTTTTCTCATTACAAGTCCATTATCTGTGATACTGGGCTTTCAGTTAAATGTGTATATTTTTATTTCAAACTTTCTGATTTAAAAGTCAAAGATAAAGGCAACTAAGAACACTAAGAATTTATAACAGCATAAAAGAAGTTATAACTTCCCTATTCTGCAAAAAAATCATGAGTCCTTGATCATATGCCATAGTGATAAATAAGCCACAAAACTTCCGGAAAGTTACTCATAAACAACCTGGTATTCATTACACATAAACACCTTGTTTCACCCTAAATGGTGTCTAGACTCTGAATGTGCTTATACCACACATACACACTTTACTGTTTCCTTTAAGGCCATCCCCCTAAATTCCATGAAGAACTGAATTAAACCTTAATTAACCCCAATTTATTTTAGTAATGCTACAGCAAAAAAGATTCTAGTCTTTCACAATACACAAGACAGCAGGATTTGACAATAACTGGAAGCACAATAGAGAGATTAAAATAAACTACAGTGAAGAGTATAAGTAACATGGCTTGACCAGCTCCAAAGCTTATCACTGTATATCCATTTAAGAGATAGAACTACATTATTCA
Source organism: Coracopsis vasa (assembly GCA_026283785.1). Taxonomy (NCBI): domain Eukaryota; kingdom Metazoa; phylum Chordata; class Aves; order Psittaciformes; family Psittacidae; genus Coracopsis; species Coracopsis vasa. The sequence continues at coordinate 25,227 of JANHGB010018633.1, read as the reverse complement.
TTGATTAACTAGCTGATCTACCTCTGACTTGCCTAACTCCTAACAATATAAGATTTCTACTCATAATGAAGTGCACTTTTTTCCCCCAAAACTGCCAGTCTTCAATCAAAGCACCTGAAGAAGTGAAGAAAATTCATCACAGACAGCTTTGAAAAAATCCGTGCAAAGACAATTTGCTATAAATGATTCTGCTTTGAAGCTAGGTAATTTGAGAACTTGCTTACAGTTGAAAAGTCCTGATGGATTCTTGAAAGAAAGCAAAATCAACAGGAAATCAAAAACGTGACAAGTATCAAGGAACAGGCTGACCTAGAATTAAATGATGAATTGGCCTCTAAAGCATTTTAAGAGCCAAGCATAATAACAAGATTTGGGTTTCTTTCTCCCTGTCCCTCAAGGCCTGTAATACTGCTTCATTACGTAGTGCAACTGAGGAATACACTCAGTTCTCTGTTTCTTGATATACTTTATTTTTCCCAGTTATTCCAAGGCAGAACTGCATGCAACATATAGCATCAACATATGCACCATACCCACTCTTTCTCCAAACTAATGATGCCAGAAAGAAATGGTTTGAGCCAATGTACTGCAATTCATAGATACACCTTCCAAATGAAAAAGCTACAGCTTCAATCCCCAATAAATCACTGCAGGATACCAAGTTTAGTGTAAATATCTGTGAAGCTTCAACTTCCTCTTCTTTTTTACAAAAAATTCCCTACTTTGAAACCTTTAAACTTTACAGCCCATTTTGACAAGGGCAGGAAGTGAAAGGGAATAGATAACTGGTCTGCAAAAACAGTGTCCTAGTAACCTATAAAGGCCAATTGTCTGAAACATGTCCCACAATACACACAAGCCACTTTCCATCCTGATATTGGCAAATAGCTCTTCCCTGTTTTGACAGAGTCCATACTGCAGGTGTTTAAGTGCATTTCCACACACACACCCCTTTTTTTTTTTAACCTCCAATATAAAGCAGAAATTTCATTTCAGCTGTGTTTGCATCATTAGCTTGCTGGCAATCATATAAGCCTAAATTATCCAGGCAAGCAGTTTCATTTATCGAGACCTCTTGCCGGAAAAGAGCAGCAATCAAATCAGTCAGCCCAAATTATCCCTGACATTAACAAAGGGCTCTAGGATCATTGTAAGAAATGACTTTCTTCTATTACCAAGTTGATTATAGTATAGATGCCTCTGCAGCATCACAGCACAAAACCTAGTTTAAAATAAAAATGTTTAGAAGAGCATGCAGTTTTCACTGCCACCGTTTTCTGTACTCAATGAAAGCATGCTAAATATACATTTTACGTGTATGTGCTCACGCATGTGTATAGAAGCAGGAATACTTTGTGCTTACTTCAGCTAAGCAGGCATGTGTAAAAGCAAACAGCACAGGCCCCAGCCTTACAGTCTCTCAGTGAAGCCAAGAAAGCTCTACAGATTACTGCCTTTGCATCACTGCAGGACTTGCATCTTGCTCTCTCCAAGACCAGAAATGCAAACAAAACTGAGCTTTAGGCTGCTTCCAAGCACTAGTGATTTCTCACTCACCTCTAAGTTCCTTGTGCTCAACCTCTCAGAGTGAAGCCAAATCAGAGCTTTAAGCCAAATCAGGACCTCATAGTTTAAAAGCAAGATCAGGCTCACATGGCAAGGAAAAATACTGGGAGTTCTTTGTTTATTGAAGGAATTAAAAAAAAGTAAGGCAACTTCACACTCTCAGCAATCAGCAGCTTTTTTCTGAAAGTAACAGGAAATCCTCTAGCACTAAAAGTCAACAACTATTATTTTAGATACCTAGGGTCAAAGGGACACTGCTGTTTCTGAATTACTTAGGTAACAGCTCCTGCATTCATAGCTCATCTAACAGCATTGCTTTGGCATACAAAAACAAAACAACAAGGTATTACCAAAAATTGGTAAGAAAACGCTTCGTAATTATTTCAGCTGCAGAAAAAGAATGCACAAAAAGCTAGAGCTGTCAGATGGGTAAGGGAAAAAGTTACAAGAGAAGAGAATATATTCAAACTTCAAAAAGAATATTAAAAAATTCCTACTGGGAGCAAAAATGTATTTAAAACCAGAAAAATAGCTTCTACTGAAAGCAACCCTGAAAGCAATGAAATACAGAATGTGGGATTTTTCCCTCCTCCCCAGGTAAACATGCTGAGCTAGAAGAACAACAGCTTTGGGGCTAAATAGAAAGACATTTCTGGTTCAAGGCCCAGCTATGCAACAGGCACAGTACATTGTCTAAAATTACAGACTCGTAGTGCAAACAGACCTGTACCAGAGATAGAAGTCTGGAGTATACAAGGTTATCCAGGATATATACTGATCAACTTCAAACATACCAAATTTGAATGAGAATTCACAGTTGCTAGTTTCCATACTCAAAGTCCATAAATATTTAAGATTTCAATACAGTGGTCATAATATTGAAGGCTGCAACTGATTTTTGGACAGCCCTGACCTGCATTTGCTACACAAGTTTTCCTTATACCCAATAGTATGAAATCCATTATTACGCATTCTCCTCTCAAGTTGCATGGTTTTAAATAGATTTTCCTGTATAAATACTCAGACATGTTGTGCCAACAGTTTTCATACATTTGTTTGTAGCTCCTTCTCCCAAACCAGTGTGCTACTTCTAAACAGGCAGATTAATTTGTAGCCAAATATGGTTCATATACACACAATTTTACATTTGAAGTGTATCTTGATTTGATGAATTATACTGGTTCCTGGACCAAACTGTACTTTTATGCCTACCACTGTAAATCATTGTGTTCCTAACTGTAAATCTTGCCATGACACAGCTCATTTTCTAGTACAGTTTATCCAATATCTATTAAAATCATCATAGGGCCCAACTGAAATTAGTGGTTCATTGTGCCAAATATTTTACAGTTAAAGCAGTCAGCCTTTATCCCCAGGATTTAGTTTAGGTGAAATACAGACCAGAAGACCAGAAAGATACAGCAGTTTGTTTAAGGACACACAGCATATCTGTGGCAGAAATAATAGTATCAGTCTCTTGAACCCTAGCCAGTGATACAGCCATGGAAGCACATACTAACAGATCCCTGGGACAATTCAATTTCAGCTTCTGATCCTCAGGTTTATGAATTGGTTAGAAGACAAACTATTCCTCCCATCAGCATAAACAAAGCCTTGGAAGATGAGATGATGCTTTTTCATCTGACTCTCTATTTCAGCTAATGCACCAGCTGCATTAATACACCATTTCAACATCTAAAGTTCCTGTATAAACTGAGCTGACACACTGGAAATGCACTGGAAAAATTCACCAAATTACTTCATCTTTCATCATCATGCTACCACAAAGAGCTAATCTGCCTTAGCTGGCTCAGCAACAGCAACTTCTTCACTTTCCCCGCAAACATCTACATGCAGGTGGATCTCTGACAGTGTCAGGTAAATTAGATAACAGAAAGAGTAATCAACCTTCATTATGGAATTGCTATGACTTCTTTGCCTACTATGTTACACAGGCAAAACTGTTAAAAGTAATACCGTCTTTCTTAGAGCAAGGCACATTTCACTTTCATAAAGGAGATTTACTTTACCTTTTAATTTTTCCCTTGAAAAGAAATATTAAGTCCTTGAGGAATAAAATAAAATTCTCTATTCAACAGATATAATGGACATTATAGATATCAGTGATCTGGGCACAGGTCAATTACCCAAAACTTTCAAACAATTTGTTACCATTACACAGCATGTTTTAACGCCGTATCCTGCATTCAGATCACATAAGTGCTAGCAGAACTTTACAATTTTTTCCTTTTTATTTTACATTCTTTGCAACTTGAACATCCCCAAAGGATCTGTAGGGGATGGAATAGATTGGATCTAGCTGACAATAATGTTTTAACACTATAGTATAAAGTAATTGCTTTGTTACAAGAATAGAGAAATAACTTGATAATAAGCAACCTGTTACCCACTGTGAAATTTATGACAGTATTGAGATGCTTGTAACAGCAAGTTCTTAGGTGCAAAGTGAATTTGAACAAGATGAATTGGAATCAGCTATTTTCTACCCAGTACCACAGCCAGTGCCCTCCAGGGCCACATGTAGAGAGAGTGAACCCAGAAGACTCCAGGGCCAGGAAAATAAGAGAGACAGCCCCCCCCAGGCCCTGCTAGCCCAGCTGGAACCACTATACCATCACTCTTAGCTTTTCTCTGGATGACATGCCATGGAACAGAGAAGTCATGCAATTGATAAAACTTCATATATCCACAATTAAAGAGGTCTGGTATCAAAGTCCATTTATTTTCCACACTGCAACAATCTCCAAATGAAAATGCTTTTTCATTGCTGATTTTCTTGCTTTTTCATTGCACTGGGAGGGTCAACATGCTCTAGAGATGTTCCCTTTTCAAATCAAACTATTTTCTTCCTGAATTTTAACTGTATTTTTCTTGCCTTAACTCCCACCCAGACAAGCAAATGACAGATCATTCTTCACAGGAATTCTCACTAATGTCTCTTTCCAAGAAAAAATATGATCCCAGCTCCTTTCACCAATAGCATTTTATCAGCAAAATCACTGAACATGACACTCGTGGGGAGACCTATCGTTTAAGGATTTCAATCTGGCCAACTATGCAAAGACCTAAAGATTTTGTTATTTAATGATGATAGTAAAAGCCTTAATGGTTTCATGAGAACACAGGGGCATCACACAGATTAGAAAAGCAGAGCTGTATGATAATCGTTATGATGTCTGGTACAAAGGCTGAAAAGCAGAAGTACACACCTCAATAAAAGAAAATATCTCCTGTAAATTCCACAATACATCAATTTGTAGAGACACTGTAGTACAGAGATATTTTCTTTTATTCAGTACAAATGGGTTCATTTAACTACTTCAGTTTCCTCCTGAACCCAGACAGTGGGTAAAAGCTGATTTACCATACTAATTTTTTTCCCTGTCAAGCCTTTGGATAGTGTATAAGTTCATTTACTGTACATTAGTCTCCACAGAAAATTCACAATCTGTGACAGTCTACAAGATCCCCATCAAATGAAGAAGGCTACTTTGCCTCTCCTGGCAGCTTTTATTACTCTTATGTCCCCACAAATCCCAAACTCACTAAAAGAAAATGGAGGGGATATTTTGAAGAAGAGAAAAATGTTGTCTGACTGTAAAACCGCAAAGTTTTTTCTAACCTTCCTTCTTCAGGGGTAGATTTAGTCAAGTAATTCTCCTCCGCCACCCCTTGAAGCTAAACCTGATGCAGTTCTTGAAGACATTCTCCAATGAACCTGCTTGGTTCTTCAATACCTCTAGAGAGAACATGTTGCATAAATGAACGTTTCTCCTGCTTACACTGTCTTAGCTAAGGGCCTACAATTGTGCCTTCAAATTGAAAACATAATTACTCTTCATGCTACTTGGACACACACCTCTCATTGGAATTCATGTATGTGGCATATAACAGCTATATTTATATCTAAATGTTTCCATATAATTTTTTACAGTGAGATTGATAACTGGGTTTCCCCAAAACCCACATTAAAGCTGTTAAGTTACAGAAAAATTATAACAAGCATTTTGACATTGAAAACTATCTTTAGCTGGACATAGGGGAAGGCACCATTTAAGAGCATCCTTGCATAATGCACCTTAAGAGCATTCTTGCAAGATGCAGGAAATCTTTATTTAAACACCCACAGAAAGCAGAGAAAATTAATCTAAATCTCAGTCTTTTGTACTAGGACAAACACTTTTCAAAACTTCGCACCTTTCAGTTACAGGAGTCAGGAAGGTGGCAAGAGGAAACAAAAGCTTCTTCCCCTTCCTTCTCCTCCCCCAAGCCCTTATACAATCCATTCTGAAAAGTAGAAGTGATGTTATTTGGAAATAGCTTTTGACATTTCTATTTTTACCTGTAACAAAAGCTTAGAGAAAAATTTTCATTAGAAAGTTTCAACTGCAGAAAGTTTCTTATCAAGAACTTGAGCTTTAAAATTCATAGTCACTCTTTCAAATAAATTCAAGACAGTACTTCAAAGCTCTGCTATTATTCATTTTTATATATGAAAGGAAGAAGTAATTAAAAATAAAAATGCAACGAGTCATCTCTTCCAAATGCTACTGAGAGATCTGAGGAAGCTGCATGCCTGCTTAAGAAACTTAGTCACTCAATTCTACTCTCCTGCTAAAACACATTACAGAATACAAATCTGAAATGACTGAAGCACAGTCATCTCATAGCAAATAGTAAGCGCTTTCTTCTTCAACTTCAGGTTTTTTAATGGAGACTAATCCTTTGCTCCCTATCTCTTCTTCTTCTGCCTTCAGTAAAAATACATTATGGACTAATAGAAATTCCCATCAGCAAAAGTTTCACAGCTTGTATAACAGGTCTCCATGAAAAAAAAGGAAAGGCCATAAAGTTTTTAGATGTGGCTCTTCCTTTCTGGTACAGTTTTTATCTAGATAGTAAAGAGTATAATATCTACAGAATATCCTTTTATATACTGAAAGTAACTGAATTAATAAGGTTGGAACTTTCACACATATTTAACTAAAATTAAAAATTCATTAAAATAAGACAATTGAAATTACTGGAAAGATTGCCAGTAGTTTCCCAAAGGCATGGGAAGAGCATACTGCAAACAGAGAACCTGACAGTTACGCTCCTGAAACTGTATTTCAGAACAGACTATTTATCTAGGAGACAAGACTGAAAGAGACAGTCATCACCACACATATGTACCTTTTCTGATTTATTGAGTGAAGAAACAAGCTATAGTATTTGATTCTTAGCCTTTGTATGCTTAGTTCAAGCTGAGCTCTCCTGTCTCAAGTGTGTATTTTACTGCAGAGGATCTTTGTTCAACTAGTCTCAAGTCACAAAATGCGCTACTTCAAAAACCAATCTGAAGAGCAGGCGCTAATGGTGAAACAAGGTAAGTGGACATAAGACTTCTTTTAAAGAAAAAAGCCATGTCCAAACATGCTAAAAGTTGTGTCATACCCTAACAGAACACGGCACGAAAATATCAAAAAATTATTCCTTTTTAGTAACATAGCAACAATCAACTGCTCAAAACTTCAGTCACAAAGTTCAAACTAAGCTTAGATGGTTTCTGATAAACATCTCTCAAAATTTACATTAAGCTTTTTATACAGTGAGGCAGTTACAAGGCAAAGTTTCTCTTGCTTGGGGATTTATTAGTTTTTTCTCATTAGGAAAGAGTTTCTTTTAGATGTATCAAAACCAAAATTATGCTATTTCTCTCAGGACACTTTCACTCAATAAGTCAGTACAGTTCCAAGCTCACTCAGGTTTTAAACATTTGAAAAAGCCCAGCCCGGATTTCCTGGGTTTAACCAAAGCTCCAGAATCCTCCTGGCTTAGTTCTTGTAAAAAAACATTTACATATTGCTGCAAAATACAAACTAAAAATATCAAGAAACATCCTATCTTACTGGCAGGTATTATTCCCATGCTATTGATATCAGCATTAGCACCCTCCCTGATCTCACCACCAACCCAAAATTCTATGCAAGAAGAACAAAAACATTTTGTATTTTTTTTGCAAAATCTCAAACCACTGCACTTAACAATTGTGCATTTTAGATACATGGTTTGTATCTGTATCATAGGGAAGACCTGGAACAGGAACAGGTACAGCTGCTAAGGAATGCATCACGAAAAGAGATAATAACCTGAGAGCAGCTAGAGACCATTCCAAAGGCAGTGCCAGAAAAGAAAGTCCAACAGCTAAAAAAGCAGTGAGTCAAGTGCTTCAAGAGCTCTAGTGAAGGACCTTCCTGCCCTGCAAATTCTTATTTCAAAGGCACACTCTCACCATTTATTTCATATCCATTTACCATTCTCTAAGTTCAGCCAAACCAAAAGCACACAAAGATGCCATGAACCCAGGGGACACATGAAGGACTTCAGCACTGACATTAAAATGGAGACAGTGTTGATAAGATGAAGAAATTGGAGGAATTCCATTTTAAAAATTGATTATCAAGGCTTAGAAAACCATCGTCAGGACAGATGTTGAAAGAGATGGATCTTTCTGTTAATTTCACAACAGTAGCAGTACGGTTTTATTAGGCATCTGGTAAAAGAGTAGAAAACATGACAAAACAGGAGTAGAGAAAAGAACAAAAAGAGAAGGATCAGGTTAGATCACGCCTGCAATTTAAAACTGAAGCACTACATTCCATACCACATTTGCAGATACTAATTCAGATGTTTTCTTTGCAATGGAAGACTGATGCCATCTTTGTTACCTGATTATAAGCTGGACAAAAAAAGTGGGTGTTTTTCCCCACACACACACTTATTTTTGATGCAGAGATATCTAGGAAGTATCCGTGGAAGAATGATTTTGAGTGGGTTATTTGAACTCTGCAAGCAGGCTGAATGACTAGTTCAGTGATTATGGAAAAACTAACATAAAGGAGTATTCTATTTGCAATTTCAAACATTGGTCTAAGTTGTTGTTTGGGTTATTTTTGTGGATTTTTTCCCCCCACAAAATGTAATGGAAATCAAAATTATTTTGAACTATCACACTTGAATTATTTTTTTTAAGAAATACCTGAACTTCACAGTTTCCTTCTGTTTCATTTCCTTTAAGGGAAACTTCAGCAAAATCTAAATGAATTATGAAACTTAGAGCATCATCAACTACATTTTCTTACAGAAGGTTTTGGTTGAACTTCTTGCTTGCTCCAGAAGAGGTTATGTAGCTCTGTAAAACACAGCACTCATGCATCTTAACTGGGACCTCAGTGCATTCCCCCAACACAAGAACTTGCAGAAGTGCTAGGAAAGCATGTGATGGGATAGAATTGAAGCTTTTCAGTTTTCTTAATTAGAAAATTAATTATCGTGGCTAATTATTGTGACAAAGGATGTGTCAGTGTAATTCTACATTCCCTGTAGGTAATAAAACAAAGGCAGTCAACAAGTTCACAGGTTACCTCAAGCTCCTTGTTTCTCTCCCAAATCTCCCCTGCTGCACCACATACTTTGTGTGATGGAACAAAATGACTTGTTAATTTTTCTTCAGAGGGCAGGCAGATATGAAATCATTAAAAGCAATGCTGTAAATTGTGGTTTGCTGCTTCCAAACTACTTTTTCATTTATATTAGTATTAATTTAATGAGTTAATATTTTCTTTTCCACATTTCCTAGCAGTTCAATTCCCTGAACTGTTAAGTTCTTTATGTGTGTCTCCCCCTTACTGTCTGCACTGTTGTTGTACTTAGGACAGAGACTTAGATTTTGATAAAAAGCTCTATAAATAAGCATTTGGCTCTCCTTTTGTAACTAAGGTATTAGATAAGATATTTTTCATTTTTATGAGACTAATCATGTCATTTCTGAAATAGAAAAATGCAGGAATATAAATCAAAATAGACTGTAAAGGCAGTCAGCAAAGTTGCAAGCCCCTACCCTGACTTTGCAAACCTCTGAACATTTAAACACATTGAAGCCTTGCAGAGATCAGCTTTTATGCATATGCCTGAATTCAGCTGGGCAATGAATAAAAAGAAAACACATTTGAGCAGATAAAAGCACAAGCAACCGTTGAGTGGGAGTCTGTATCCTAGAAAAGGGAAAACAAGTAGTAAATGTAAAGCCTCTAACTTCTGAAAATATCAAATACCATGTTCTTCCTTCCCTTTTAGCTTTTAAGACTCCATGTGTCAAGCCCCACTTCAGAGGCTTAACATATTTTACTTTTAGAAGTCCAAACACAATGAGATAATAAGGACTTGGAATAACAATTTTACTGATACAAAAACCTTCCTGAACCAGGTGCCTGTTTTCCCTCCATGCCATGAACTCCCTGAAGTTACTCTTCATTGTCAACCTCTTCTGAAAAAACAAGGTTCTCTTCCTGAAGTGGAAGATGTTCATCATTGATTACTGATCTGTAAGTACAGCCAGAACACATTCCACCAAGCTCTTAGGACAGGTGAAATCTATCCAGAGAACATCAGCAAGAACTCCACCAGCCCATTACCACTCAAAGCACTTTTAGCTTGACTGTTCACAGGGGGGAAAGGGAGACAGGGCACACAGACACAAAACAATGCATTACACTAATTTTTATTCTATTCGCAGAATACAAACTTCAGCTTTTTGTCATTTCAAGCATGTTCACCTTCTCACTTCGTAGTGTTTAACTTGCATAATAAATCAGCTTCAACTATGAGAAAGAACTACACAAAATACTTTAAAAAAGGGATCACAAGAAAAAAGCTGGGTACACAGGTTTCCGGACTTCAAAGCAATAGTGTTTTCTTACAGATGCACAGCAGGGATTGCTTGAGGAAAGATATCTTGACTTGTGCAACAGAGACTCATCCTAAATATTAATAAAAGGGCTAACTTGCAAAATAAGGAAATATTTTAGTCTAACACTATTATAACCAATAAGAGAAGAAGAAGGTAATACTAGATGTTGAGCTTTAAAGGTGAAATTCCTTTAAGGCAAGACTGCCACTAAAAATCAGTGACCTGAAGAAAAATATGACAAAAGTTGGCTTTCTTTTCAGTGATCAGCAAAGTTACAAGTTTTAAAAATGATCTCCATTACTTTGTACTTTATATAGGACACACGCAACAGCACTACAAGGTTTTAAATGCCTTTTCACTGAATCCTCAAGAAACACAGCTGATGGCAACACAACAACTGATGCCTACACGGGACAGGCACAGAAGAGCCTGTCATTATTTTATAGTACTTTAAAGTCAGTACAAAGCGTATGGTAAATGGGATCACAGCTCTTAGAAACTTGCAGTGTTCTGAAATTCTGCAGTCTTCTACAAATATTTTACATAAATATAAGGCAGTAGAGAGAAAACAAAAAACTTTTCAAAGTTCCATCTGAGTATTTTCTGAACAAAGGAATAACAGCCTGTACATTACACTAAGCACTTCTCTTAGCATTAATAAGATGTAAATGATTTACCTTTTTGTAAAGCAGTGAATAAAAATGTCATTAGCGTTAACGAAGCATCTTTTAAAAAGCATCACATGACATTATGAAGCTCTGAGCTAGTATTTACCAGATGGCTCAATCTCTCATCAGATACTAAAAAGATTCAAAGACCCTTCTATGTCTGCTAGGTACTGTCTGAAGTCTAAAATATTACTAGACATAGCTTTATCAAAAAGATATCCAATATCTCTCCGGACTTAGTATTCCTGCACCCTCCAAAGCTCTAAGAAGTGATGGGAAATACAATTCTTCATAGGGGAAAAGAAGAAAACAGCAATACAAACTATTTAAAACCATGTTAGCATAAAAAATACGGCAAGATTATGACAAGAACTGGCTCTGAGCAAGTTCAGTCTGGAAATTTAAGTCCAAGCTACAAGCAGAATGAGATTTAGAAATACCTCTCATCAAGAGTAGAAGCTAAAGAAAGCTGAAATAAAAAAGAAGTTAATAGTTAACTGCCATTTTGCTTTCTCACAACATTGAGCTAGTTGGTCATTCATTTCTGTTATGGTTAACTGCATATCATTTTGATTATTATGTTATTATCATAGTCAAACTCTGTCAAAAGAATCTGATTTTTCTTCCTGTGAGAGTACATTAAAGTAAATCCAATTAGAGTACCTTGAAAAAAAAGCATAAATTTTTTACCGAGTTATTTAATAATTAATCTTAAATATCCCAGCAAGGGAAATTTAATTCTTATTTCCTGACATTTTTTCCACTTTTCTGAAACTTCACCATCATGACTTTGTGTCAAACAGACTTCTAAACCCTTAAGGCAAGCCTGCAGGAAAATTCTTACACCCAGGGTAACTTCAGTACATTGCATATTAATGGTAGTAACTGGTTTTCTGTGTATTTCTACAAAAGCCCATTAAAGACAAGACTGACTTTTCCATCTCATTGCAAGATTAAGCCTGAGACAATGAGATGATATAACCCTGTTCCTCCCTCAATGCTTTTTTTTCTACTCAACGTCTTACCTTTTCCTTCCCTTAGTAAGGTATCAGAGAGATCAAAAAGGAATTTTTCCCCCACATAAGATACTCTCAATCAAAAGGCACATTACAAATATCAAATCCGACTTTAATCTTTGCTTCAATGTAGGCAATAGCATCCAGTGTTTCAGCTTTGTTATAACAAATAACAATTTTTTCATTTAAATCCTAAGTTACCTGCATAACCAATGAAAACCCAGTGAACTTCCCTGACAGACTTCGGAAACAGAGAACTCAAAATTGATGCATGAAATCATGTTTTCAATAGGCTTTAGGAGGCACATGCTTCTAATAAAGTAAACCACAACTGTTTACAACATGGTAGAAATAAACCACAACAATCCTAAGAATTCCATAATAGTGTTTCAATAAATCTCATTCTTTTCTTGGAAATCCATAAGGCTCCATCTATGATAAAATAAAGAGGTTTCTGCTTTACTTTTTCTAACTTTGAATACTCTCACATCCAAAACAGATGATCTTATTGCAAAGAGAACCCAGCTATTCCTCTCGTACCCACAGGCCACTATGCATACTCAGGTTCTTTTCACTTATTTTTATGTTTCTTTGAAAAATTTGCTTCTTTGTCTGGCTCTTGATAACATCCCACTGCCTCGAACTCTTTCCTCTGGCAGATGAACCTCATTAATATGACATAGCTCAGTTAAAACCTTTTAACCTTGAAACCCCTGCATTCTATCTCTTCCAGTACTTCAATGCAGCTGTCACTACCAACATCTACAAGTATGGAAGAAGAGGGATTATAGCAGAAATACTCTCATTCTGCAACAGTTTGTATGTGAAGAAACTTATACAATATGCATACTATTAAGAAGCTGGCACACATCTTGGAGGCATTCAGGTCTGTCTTTAAAAAGCTGACTACTCTCTCAAAACTGCAAGAGGGAATACCTCAAAACTTAGACTTGCACATTCTACATACAAGCAAACAGTCTTTCAACTGCCTAGATACTGGGTAACTACATACAATTTCTTCAAGCCTTGTTACACAAACCAAATATATATTTTTGTTAAAACATAAACCACAGCATTTCGCATACTCTTGATCCTTTTTCTCTTGGATTGCTCCCTCACATATCCCTTTTAAGCACTGTACTACACACAAGCAAGTCTTGAAAAAGAACTTCTGGTCTTTATGGTGCCTTGTACAACGTATCACACTTACTCCAATGCTTTCATTCATGTATAAAATTGCTAGAATTCCAGGAGAAAAAAAAGAAGAAAAAAGGCAAAGAGAGTTGCAAAAAAAATGTAACATCTGGTCTAAACACAAGGCACTAAAGACACCCTATCACATTCTAGGAATAGAAGCACTTGAATATAATTACTGCATATGTTCTCCAGGGGAAATATAGTTAATGTGTCATTAGTTACAGCCCACTGAGTCAGACTGGAAATTCTGAATGCTGCTGTAGACCTGTCTGTCAGTGAAGTGAGACTTATCTCAGTTTTACACTGTAAGTGACCTTTAAGCAACAAAAGCAAGAAAAGGATTATTATTTTTTTCCATTTTTAATAATATTATTATACTTATTTTGAGCACATAATCTAGAATAGCAAAGCATTCTAGAAAAATAAAGCAACCATCCATCAGTCTGATGAGACCATGCTCATTTTGATACTTTATCAAAGCAATTTTTAAAAACCAATTTGCAAATCTTACTTGTCACTGCAAAACTCAAGTATGCTGGGTTCTGAACATACACTAACTCAAAAGGCAACCAGGGCAGAGTCTTGCTTGCTCCTTGCACATCTTCTAGTCTTAAAATAAGGAAATCTTGTGCATTGGCTAGATGCAATGCATACACACACAGAGACTTGTCTGGGTGGGGAGAAAAAACTTGAGATACAATAAAAAGATATGAACATAGAATTATGTGTAAAGAACCACCTACATCACTCACCTGCTCTTCTACTCCAAGAGCTGCTTCACAACAGAATCTGGAGCAAGCCCAAAGTGGAGCAGGTCAAAATTTTCTTTTCTTAGGTATTATTTTCCTCTAAATCAGTATTTTCTGGCAGGATAACACTGAAAGAGAAAGCATTCAAATTAAGATCATCAACCAGAATAATTTATGAAATCTTTTCTAATACTATGTTTTATTTACATTACAATGGTTAAGAAAGTAAAAGCTTCTGAATTTTCTGAATTGTCCTTCAAGTTTTTTATGGCAATGACAGCTTCAAGCAACATGTGACAAGATAAACTAGAAAAAATCATTACTTCCTTTCAGAACAAGGGTTTCAGCAGAGTTCTTACTCAGTGGTGCTCTCTCACATTTCATCTTCTCTATTACTCTGTCACAGACTAGCTCCCTTTGCAAGAAAGTGAAAGGCAGAATCACTTAAAAAAAAAAAAAAACTGAAACCAACACGCACCAAAATAAACCCAACGACTTTTTTGCTAGAGTTTCTACCAAATTGGCTCCATATCAGTAAACCCCTTTAAATAGGTTCTTAGTCTCTGCCATAGAATATTAAAATAACTTAAAATAAATAATAAAATACACTTAAATAATAAAATCTGTGACATATAAAAGCATAAATATCATTGTACTTTGCAGTGAAGAGTTCCCCTTTCTAAGATCGGGATCTCATCTCCACATCTTACTACAGACTTGCTTCACACAGGCTAATGTTCTGCTTAGAAAAGTTTAAGATCTCAGTGAGATATTGAATCTCTCAAGATCTCATGAAGCTTAGAATTTACTACTTCAGTGTTTAGAAATAAAGTTCCCTGGATCATCTCCTCATGTCCTCAAATATTAGACCCTTGTTTCCCCAACAATTTAATGTTTTACAGAATCAAAAAGCCTCAAGCGTACTACACAACTTCAAAAGCCAACAGCAAGACAGGTGTTTCAAGCAGACAAGTACACTCCCAGTATAGCAATACCAAGTCTCAGATGATAAAAGTTATCAATTCTGCCCAAAATAGAAAAAGTACTAGGGTTGATTTTCACATGAAATGGTGAAGGAGAAAGCTCGGAGAAGGTATAAAAGCAGAACCAAAGTCAACAAAGGCATCCTCAAGATCTTCAAAATAGTACATCCCTGTCACTTCACAGAAATCTTATTAGTATAACAAACTGTGCTATAGATTCCAGAGGTATTAGATACTAGATACCATATATATGTACACACGCGCACAACAAAGATAATTACTACAACAAAAAAAAACCTACACAAATGTATTTATTTTTTTTTATATATATATATATCTCTCAAATACATTTGGTCCATTTTTATTTATTCTGCTAGTAAAATTTACTAGTCAGCTAGTAAATCATAGAAACTAATGCACCTCTTTCAAGGAAAGTTAATTCAAGATTTAAAAAAAGACAAAGCTTGAAACAGATGGGGCATGAACAAAACAAATAAACCTGTTAATCCCAGTGGGTACATTCTTCTAACAGTTAATATATAACAAGTTCTTCTCACCATGTAAAATATTGAGAAAATGATCTGAAGAAGGCTTTTAAATAGAAAAAAATAAAGTGTTTCATCTGTTGATTGAGCTGCAAAAAGCAGAGGTACTACATGAACATTATGAACACATACATCTGAAGTTCTCTGAAATGAATAATGAAAATTCACTAGGCCAAAAAAATCTGAAAGATTGTGTAAATGATTTCTTTGAAGCTCACTGTGGCTATTTTTCATTAATTGATAATTCCTTACATTTGGAATATTCTCTCCATATATTCAAAACCAGCATTCAGTGTGTAATAACTGTTTATACTGATTATAACATAAAATTATAGAGAAGAATCAGAGACTAGTTTAGGTTGGAAGGGACCTTCAAAGATCATCGACTCCAACCCCCCTGCATCTACATTACCATTTTCATATTTTATTTCACAATATATATGCTAAATATTTCTAGTTACTATAGAGCTTTTGTAACCCTCTCTACACATTTCCCTTCAAATGACCAAATCAGTACCCTGTTGTCATAGCAGCAAGTTGCTTTTTGAAGCCCAGACAGCTAGGTGGCTGGTATTGAAGTCCAGCTAGGTAAATTACCTCATCCATCCATCTGCTTCTGTAATGGGGCAGAAGGGAAAAGCCTGCACAGTTTGTTATACCACATCTCCCGCATCTCAATCTGATGCTCTGAATGCATAAAGAATAGAGCTTCCAAAAAGCAGTAGCGTTAAAGCAGGATCTAAGCTCCCTTCCTTCATTTTCAGTTCTTATAGCCCACAATCAGGAAAGAAAAAAGAAAAAAAAAAAAAAGGAAGAAAAAAGAAAGGAAAACACACACCAGAGCCTCCCCCTTATTACTCAAACCCATACATTTTTAAGTAATATATATGGCTTTCAAGAAGAGCATTCAATTAACTTGTTAAACAATACCACATAGCAATAGCTATTATCCTGCCACTGATGCTCCAACTCCAAAATCATTCAACAAGTCTTCGGCTTTCTGCAATGCCAGAGGACCAGGTACCTTTTCAATGTAGCTTAAATAACCACAACAACCTTAAATAACCTTTACAATGTGCCTTAAATCAATTTATTTGACCAAAGCAGTAAAAATGCAAAGCCATTCAATACTTGCAGAAGACTGAACTAGCATGTCTATGTTCACCACCGACACTGTTCAAGCAGCAGTTCTCTTTCAACAGAAAGGAATCTATGACTCTGCAATGGCAGCCTTGCTGTAACAAACATAGCTAAACATTGAAATAGATGGTGCTTGCTGTAAATTATTTCAGCAACTGTTTTATTATAAATGCTTTAACCCCTTTGCTCAAGAATCCACAACGGTCATCATAAATATCAGTTGCATACAGCACCCAATATCTTGGTACTATAAGCCACATAAGCTATTCTGATCCCATTTTTATTTATAGTCTCTAAAGTCAGTAAGATCAAAAATTGCCAACTGAGTTTACAGACTAAGAAAACCTGATGTCCCTGCAGACCATAACAAGAGCTTTTAAACAAGAACATCATGGCTCCCATAGCAAAAGTAATGAAAGCAAGAGGTGTGACTCACTGGCACAAAGCCTGACTCTTAGTGCTATGCGCCTTCGCTCTTTAATGTGCCTTGGGTTAGAAACACGAAGCCTAAGTGTCCTAAATATATAACTCCATTTTCAAAACCTTGATCTCACTTTCTGATGCATTGTCATATCACGATTTTCTGATTATACATGTGATGCTCATGAACAGATTTGCCTCAGATTCACAAAGTTACAATATAAACTAATATTATCAGAAGTTCCAAATGTAATTTTTGACCAGTTACCACATGCAAGCATTCCTTTGGTAGCCTTTTTAGATGTTTTTTTCTCCACAACTTTCTCCTCCAACCACATTAAGTCACAAAGCTAAACACATGATTAAGCAAAAACACAAGTGTGTTGAAACAGACCACATGAATAATTCAGTCTCTGCTTTCACTTGCTCTTGCTGCCCACATTAATAGCCCTTGTCCCTCTCTCCTGACTACAAGCATTTATCCAATCCATCAGAAAATTTTTCCTTAGCCTCCAGAACATTAGCTTGCCATGTTTTATTTTGGCAATTAGAAAATGTTGTCACTAGTGTGATGTTATTACTAAGTAAATTTAATTATGCAATAGCCAACAAAAATAATTTTAAAAAGTATGCAAGTTTTGAACATTTCTATAACTTCTTCCACATTTTCCCCAGGGATCTTCCTGCAATGCAGATTAAAAATGGAACAAGTTGTTGGGTTTGTTGGTTGGTTGGGTTTTTTTTGAGAGGAATAAATGAGACACCAAATGAGTTAAACAACCTTCATACACAGCACATCATGAAATAATTGACATCAAGTAAACAAGGGGGAAAAAAAAAAAAGGAAGGGAGATATAGAAGCCTACAACTGGAAATAGCTTGCTCTAAGAGCACACTGCACATTTCTTGCATCTGAGAGGCAAATACCTGCCACATAAGGAACATCAGGCAAACACATTGATAAAAGTATCTTCATCAGTATCAAAAGGTGACTTCTTGAATACAGACTCATAACTACTCATTTCAAAGATGACAGCACCTTCCCATTCTAGTAAACGGAAGAGCCACATCAAACAGGTAATAGCAGCTTGATATTGACAAACAAATTTCATTCCTTTGAGTAAATTTACACAAATAGAGAAGAAATGCAAAATGTTGGGTTTCATTCACACTTACTAATAATCAGAAGATTCCTATAAAGTGAAAGTAAATCTCCACTTTCTAGCCATACAGGGATACTTGATTGCCAGAAACAGGCTAGGTTGGCAAAAAAGCAGAGTAAAAAAACTTAATGAGATTTTGCTAGTAAATCAACCAGCAATGGCACAGGTTCAGCATCTCCAACTACTTCAAATAAATTCATCCTATTGGAGTAATCATCTGGATGAACAAGAAACAAAACAGCCACTGATAGCCAGCTTCCTCTTCCTTTGCACAGAGACACAAAAGAAAAAGGGGACAAGACTTTTCTATTAAATAAAAGACTACGCAGAGGCAAGAGGGCCAACATTCAATCCTCCACACCAGGTAAATTCTCAATGCAGAACACATTTTCAAGAAAACAGTTTTCTTCCAATAGTTTACAGTTTGTTTTGTTTCTGTTAATTCAGCTCCCATGCTTTCCATGTGTCTAACAGATTTTAATAAGAGGCATATATGGATTAAGAAATAATACCTATACTCATTCTATATGAGAGCTTACAAACTCCAACAAACTCATTATGCATTTTACACTGAGCTAATTCATCCCAAAAAAACCCAAAGAACTTATTTTTGACATTGTTTTGAATTAAGTTGCTCAAGGCCTCCATCTCAAAAGGTCATACATAGCTATTAAATTCTTCCTCCGCTTGCACAAAGGACTTGAACATCTTGTTAGTTAGAACTCCACTGCAATATTCAAATTCTATGTGTGAAGAAAGTCTAGTTCGTAGAAACCAGCAATATGTGCACATATGTATTTAAGTAAAAAAAGTATGTGGAACTCTTACTGCTTCCACAGCTTTTCCATACCCTTCTTCACCTTTCAGTGTTGGGGTTTTTTTCCCCCTCTGGAGCCCATACACACAGGAAGAAAGGTATAACACAAGCCGACTGTAGCCTCAATTTCAGAAAGAGAGGTGTTGGGATGCGATTTAATTACTGTGATGATGCTTGGGCCCATTTAAGGTGACCTGAAGTACACAAGGAATTTACACTGACAAATCACTGATTAGAGTTGATGAAATTTCTTAAGATTTCACCCTTGACTTAAATTTCCTTCTACCTTGTTATCATTACCAAACAGTTTATTCTACAGGGGGTCTAAACCATTCATGCTGATTTAATTTATGGCAATTTAAACTGTGTCAGAAAGTTAATAACTTAGGAATAAAGCGTGTGTCTCTTACTGAGTTTAATCAGTGCCCATTAACATGCTTGTTATTTTTGCCTTTTTGTTATTCATGCGTCCTAATCCGAAGCTACATTTACATTGAGTGGAAACAAACTTGCCCAACTCACGAGACCTCAAAATAGATATCTAATGTGCCCAAACATTTTTCTCACTCTTAGAAGTGGGAAAATTCTACTTTTTCTTTTTGGAAGTGCAAGTCAATATTTCCACCAAAATAAAAAAAACAGTAAAAGGAGGTTTAAGCTCTTTCACATATATCAATAGCGTTTAAGAACTGCATTGTCCTCATCTACCACTATAAATAAAAAAAAAAAAAAAAAAAAAAAATCAATGGAAGAGTTTTACCTCATTACAAGAGTGGCCCTACCATGGTATGAAATCAGTGCAAGTGACAAAAGGTTCAGGCTGTAAATCACACATGCAAACTCTTTTGTTTGAACAAGGAATACGTTAATAAAAAGTTTTGAGTACTTAGCTGTAGAATGAAGTTACACAAACACATTTAAAAATGCAGCCTGCAGTACCAGCAGATGGAACACTCATTTATAGTGTACAGTCAGGAGGAAAGGTCAACCTTCCAGAAAAAAATTTTCAAGCAAGGTAGGCAGCGAGTTGAAGCCATATGAAGCAATGGTGATGTTCCAGTTTATTTTAACAGTTCAAGCCCCATAGAATGAAACAACCTTATGGTTTCAAGGCTGCTGATCTTTCTGAAGATTTTAAGTTGTAATCTTAGCAGTTCTGCACCTAACTACATAAGCCATACAAGTTTAACTTCCTGTGTTCAGTGTGGATTTTGTCCACTTTCCGTTAATAAATCTCTAGTATTTATATTAAACAAATCTCATCTGAAGTAATAGCCATTTCTTATTCATACCAGAAAACAGGCAATATAAGCCCAACCATTACATGGAGTTTATAGTTTGTGTTATACTCTGCAAATGTTTTTAGCTCCATGGGGACATACCAAGCATGTTAATCATGTCATCAAAAGTTAATGACAAAGCAGCAATCAGAAGATTTTTCCATGTCAATTCAGCCACATATTTGTTTGTAATCTACACTTAAAAGTAAGTCATCTTTGGCTGAAGAGATCTTTGCCTAGGAGTCCAGATTGCCGAGTAGTTGCATCAGCCATTTACAAATGCTAATAAAGGAAATAAAACCATCTAAAATGAACAATTAAGAGGCTGGTTTTATTGAAGTGCTTGCATTTTTCTTAATAGAAATAAATTAAAGTTCCCACATAGATCTAATAAATACAAAAATTTGCAAATGTATTTAGATGCCATTAAACAAAAGTCAATTATTTCAGCAAACTCAGGTTTCCAAGGGCATTGCAAAAATAAAGGTAAGTATTAGCATTAATAATTGCTAAGAGAGAAGAAAAATCTCACTAAATGTATTTTAACAGTGGGAAGTGAAACAGAACATTTCAGTGCACAGTTGTATTTTCAGAGACTTTCTTGCAACCCACGATGCCAGGAGCAGTGGATTAACCTAGTTTCTGTGGGCACAAGTCTAGAATCTATTGCTGAGTGCAGCTGCCAGAGCCACCTGCATATCTCTGGCTCCAGTCAAGTCTCAGAAGCAGGTCAAAGGGTGAGTTTGGGATGCTGCAGTGTCCATTTTCATTTATGTTTGCAAAAAATAAAATAAAATAAAATAAAATAAAATAAAATAAAATAAAATAAAATAAAATAAAATAAATAAAAAAACAAAACAAACAGAAAAAAAAACCACACAAAAAAACCCTAATATAAAGTAGGAAGGTTGGAAGCTGCTCACCATGTCTGCCTAGAAGCTTTGATTATACAAAGCTGGTACAATCTGTGCTTGTCGTATTTTTCCAGCTTATCCAATGTCAGTTCAACCTTTGTTTATACTTGTATGCCTAAAATGGCTTTCCCTAACTTTAGAACATGCTTGGATCAGCCACTGAGGAAGCTGCTACTGCCAAGATTAAATGGTAAGCAAAGCCAATCATGAGGTTAAAAACTGAGTCTCACAGATAAAGGAAAATATAAGATAGGGACTTCCAGTTATCAGCAAACTAACTTCAAACAGTTCAAATCAGCACTGTAAAGTTCAGGTGCTTATTCAGACTCTTCCAGATATTCTCAAATCCAAATCTGGAACAGTAATTAGGCTGACTTCTTTTGAAGTTTATCTTTTCCAACTCACCACTCCCTACCTCAGAGAAAACCCACTGGATTTGGCTTTGGACGCTACAGACACTATCCACACAACACAAGAAGCACAAGTTGCTGCTAAATGATTTCTTTACAGCATTTGTGCATGTACAGAGACATTCATTCAAAAGACCCCAAGTGCTGTTTGGTTTTTACTGGTTTGCCCACTAACAAAGCAATATAGTAGCCACCTGGCTGACTTTACATGCCCCACAAAGCTTTCCTCAGCAGGGAGGACCTGCTTCTGGAAGCACACCTTCGGGCACTCTAGACACAGAAAAATTAGTTTCCCATTTTCTGAATCAAGAGTTTGTGAAAGCTGAGCAAAGCAAAGTTTTGCAGCTTCACAAGCATAGGCTGAATAACAACAATATTCTGCTAAAAACTCACATATTCGAAGCTAGTGAGATGAAGAAATAAGATATCTTCCAGTTTGCTTCAAGTTTACCAGATAAAGTTAAAACACTGGAAAAAATAACCAGGACAATAAGTAAGGCTGTAAGTACACATAAGTATTAGAAAAGTCCAGGAGATAACACTAGAAATACTTCCACTACTTGTCTTTAAAAACTTACATTACTGCAGGAATGTAGACAGTTATAATGGATACCTCTGGCCTATTTAAAAATCATGCTGAAGCCTCTGCTTGTTTCTTACATTGTGGAGTTGTATGTACATAAGGACACAGTTCAAGATACTTGCACTAGCTCTAAATGATTTTGCATCTATAATACACTAGTTACACTATGACAGCATCCCCCTTGGATTAGGTAAATTCTGCTGCAAAGTTTTCTCTCTGTGCAGCAGTGCACTGTGTGATATACACCTGAATACAGGTTTACAATCAGGTTTATGTTGCCAGACAGTGCCAGATTTAGGAAACAGCTGTGAGAGACATAATGTCTATCATGTCTCTGAAGCAGATAAAGAACAATCTGATTTTAATATTGCATAGCCTTATAGCACAGCAACCAAAGATGAGCTCCAACATGTTCACGAGAGACCCATGGAAGTGAAAGGGAACACATAGGCAGCTGAGCCCAGCTCTGGACCAAAATGGTCAGGATGGATGTGCAATACTGGGACAGCAGCTGAGGCAGAGCAAGCACATCATCCACGGCAGTGGCACACGGAGGTGCTCACTCAGGAGCTGCTCTGTAGTACACACAACTGTGTGTGCACTGCACAACGCAGTATCATTTCTCCCATCATCTTGAGGACTTTAAGACTTCTTAGTTTCAAGTCATATTTACTGCCTGCCTTCTCCTTACCTCTGGACAAGAATGATGTAGAAATGCAAATTCAGGAATAAAGAATCCCCTAACTGGATACTACTCTGAACCCAAACCCAAAACTAATACCTTGGATATGTGTCTGCTCAAATCCAGAAATGTATCACTTTACAGTCTTCCACTGCTGCCATGAATCAAGTTCAATATTGAAACCTTCGTAGTTAGATCAGAACTAAGCTATTCAGATTCTGCTTGTTTCTATTGCTCATCCATAACTTTTTAAACAACAGCTTTATAGGTAACAAAGTTTAAGATATAGCTTCTACTCAGGAATCATACATCTCTCCAACGTGGCAATAAGCTGATATATTTAAAGTGGCTTCATGTTGCTTCTGTGGCATTTGTTTTCGTTTATTCTAACTAGATGCAGATGCTGTTCATCTGATGCACCATATTTTTACAGATAAATTTGTAGTGTAAAACCAATTTGTAATCTGAAATGTATTAGGAGTTTTCTTACTTGTAACATGAACGCAAAATGCTACCTGAGATTTATACGCTTTTGTTATGCACACTAATAAAATACCTTTGGGGGGAGGTTGGGTTGATTTGGGGGTTTTGGAGGGGTTCTAGGGTTCGGTGGGGTTTATTAGTATTGTTTATTTCTACAAATCAAAAGCCACATTTACTTTGTGCTTTGCTTTACTTGTAAGATGATTGGTAATTTATGCACAGAAAAAAAAAATATTATTAAAATTACTGAGTGCTGTCTTGGGTGAATAACTCTTCTATTAGCCTGGGATCAATGCAAATTAATCCACTCAGCACCATGAAAAGGCTGCTTCTGCTCCTTATGTTGCATCAGAGTAGGAAAAGGTCTGATAAAGAACGGATGAATAGGCAGAACAAATAATTTGTCATGCAACTTCCTTTTAGCTGCAGAGAGTAATTAATTTAGATAAATTACATCATGTCCTGCATTTTATATGAGAATTTCATTAAAGTAATGACACTTTGATTAAGTTCCCCTCTAACACGGATTATCTGCAGGAGCAAATTAGCACTTTCATTCCCCTTTCCTCTTCAACATTCTCTAACAGTTCCTGGCTCTCACCAACTCATAGTCATAGGCCAAAGAAATGTCTGCTCTGCCTCCAAGCCTATGTAGTACCCACACCATTACTATTGACCCAGTATTGCACAGACAGCAGGGTACTCCATTAACATCCTTGTAAGATTCGTGCCTAAGAAACTTAGAAATTAAGACCTTTAATAATGTCCATAGTCACACAAGCATCCTATTCATAATGGTCAGTTTGGATATCACAGTTTCTCTACTTTGAACTCTTGTGCTAATTCAAAGCCTAAACTTATTTTTGAAACTACACCTTTAGAGCAGATGGATGCACAATTTGTATAACAGCCCATTTATTTTCTCATTACTTCTCCATTTATTTCTGTGGTGATAGATTCCCTTGGTACGCAGACATAAACCTTGAGGTCAACCAATTTCTCTCTGCTCGCGATGAAGGTACTGTCACAGCGACGTTACAAATATATACAAGCTTTATGAAACTAGAGTGAAAAACCATTCCAGTGATTTACTGCAAAACTAGTCAGAAGAAAGCCATTCAGTACATGCCACCTAAAATCATGAAGTCAGGTCATGAGATTACCACCTTAAATCGCAGAGCGACATAGCAGCCAACATTATCTATAGCAAAAAGCCACCTAAAAGGTGAAATTATGTATTTTCAGGTAGAACACCTAGATGGGAGAGATATTAGAGTTCCATAGTAAGTATATTGTCTGGGGAATAAGCAAAGCAGATATAGAATATTGCTTTAAAATCTGATACCTGGTAAATAGTTCAAGATAGTTTTGCAAAGGTCCAAGTTAGTTTACACTAGAGTCCCACAGGATATAAACCTTGCAAATTTACAGTAGCATTTCTTACCATGATTCATTGCCACAAGAGGTTTCTTTTGTATTTGCTTTCCTTGCCTCTTGAAAGCAAAACTTTACCTTCAGTCAGTTATGTCTGGAAATTACTTTCTTCATAATTCATTTCATCTTTCCAGCTCTTTACGTGACCCTCTTCTGACAAGAAAAACAAAGGGTGCTTCAGCAAGTGTTAGTCAGTGAACAGATAAGTCACTAATGTCTTTTCCACATTGTGGAAATCAACATTTTCCAAGATGGTAGGAAAAGCACCAGATTATATGGAATAATTCAATACAGGAGTAAAAAGAAATGTTTTCAAATTGATTGGATCTGTAGTTCTGGGTTGGGTTTTTGTCCTGGGTTCAGCAGTAGCAGTCATTTTTCTCCTTCTTAGTAGCTGGTGCAGTGCTGTGGTTTTGACTTTCAGC
>JANHGB010018632.1:0-52918 GCA_026283785.1 Coracopsis vasa | reverse complement strand
CAGGCATGTTGTGTCTCCCTACAGGGGTGCAGGATGTTCCATTCGGTATTACACGACTGGAGATCTGTGTTGCCACTGACTGGGGTTTTCTGTAAGACCTGACTTGATCAAGCTGTTGTGTTTCCTTAAAACAAGACCTTTTATAAGCATATCCAACACCTTGAGCAAGGAAGCTGTGAAATACATCCCAGAAAATTTGGGAGTTTGGCTGGACTTGACAGTTGACAGTTTTTCACATCTTTCTATTTCTTTTTTTTTTTTTTTCTCCTTAAACCAAAGGAGATTAAACCAGTTAAGAGATTAAGGCCACAAGCCAAAAGCTAGAAATAGGGGTTCTTCTCAGAGCTATGGGCAAATAATATTTATCCTTCTGTGGCCTGGATTTTCTGTCTAGAAACTGAGGGATAATTGTGCTTACTTTTGTAAAGCACTTTGCTCTCCTGGGCTGAAAACAGCAAAACAAATGTGAAGTATTAGGAATTGTTACCTCCAATTGAAATTCTTATCATGTCTGCTTCTCTGTTGGTTTGATGTTTCTTTAAATGTTCAGGGAGAATCATAGTGAAATTGAGAGACGCAGAAGAAACAAGATGACACAGTACATCACCGAACTGTCTGATATGGTCCCCACTTGTAGTGCATTGGCTCGTAAGCCTGACAAGTTGACGATTCTTCGGATGGCAGTTTCACACATGAAATCAATGAGGGGCACTGGGAACAAATCTACTGATGGAGCTTACAAGCCTTCGTTTCTTACAGAACAGGTAGATTTTTCACAAGTATCTGTTTTCTCTGGTTTGTGGTCTCAAGAGGTGTAAGGAAACATTGAGAAGAGTAGAGTCTCAGCTTGATCCTTTGCTGTTGTGTAGTAACTGGTACTATGTATCCAAGGCGTTTGTGACTGTTTGGACTTGATCTTAGCTATATGTCAAATCTTTCTCCTAGATGTAGCAAAATGCATATTCTTATTGAGGACTGTCCATCTGAAAAGCAAGTAATTTGCTGCTTCTCATCACCAGAAAGGAGCTTTCACCCCCAGAACTGGGTTTTTCCCATCCTAACAAAGATCCTCTAAAGTAGGTTAGAAATTAATCTGGAAAGACCTGCCTTTCCCTCCTGGGTTTAGAGGGAGGTTAAAAACATTGTTTAATCTTAACGCCTGAATTCCCAGCAGCTGAACTGGGCAGAGATGAATCCCATCTGTACTGGCTGAGGTTACATTTTGGATGGAAGAAGGAAGATGCACCCAGTGCTCGAAGGAAAACTGTTTAACTGAGCGCACTGACAATTTCTACCACTTTCATTGTTTTTGAAGTCCTGTGGGTGTAATTGTGCATTTTCGTGGTCTGAAACCATTTAAGCACTTACACATGTAAGTTATGGCTAAAGGCAATACTTCCTTCTAGTAGAGAAACAGCAGCTGCTGCTGACCTCTTAGTGATCACATCTCTACTTATCCTGGCTTTCCTGCAGTGTGTTTCTGGAAGGACTGTGCCATTCAGCTGGTTCTTGGTAGGGTACCCTAGTCACTTCTTATTGCAACTATTTGGGTTTTGAATCTTGCAGAATGACAGAGTTTATCTTCATCTTTGTTAATAAGGTATGCAAAACAGGTCTCATTATCCTCTGTATAGTGCAGCAAGCTATGCAGTGAGGTTTTTATTTAGTCAGTGCTTCTATGTGCTTTCTTTAGAGTAAAGTAGAGAAGTTGACAGGCTGTTAAGTGTTTCTTGAGATGAGTTACCCATTACTTTAGTAGAATTTACCAGACTTTGATCCTCACTTTATCAGCTAATATCTACCACTTGCATAGTAGCCATGCTGAGCTGTCTATCCTGGAATTGGACTCAGCTTGTCCGAAGCTCTCTGAGTTCCAGATGCGGTATCTTAACAAGCTTTGGTAGTCACTGGAGCCACCAAGCAAAAGCTGTTCAAGCTTGTTTCCCAGGAATTGGAGTGGTACTTAGCATCCTTTCCCCTGAGAGGCTTTTAAGCTCTGTTAAGCAAAGGTGGTGTTTCTGTGTGATGCATACAAACAACTGTTTACATGTGCAATTCAAGGTTCTGAGTGCCTAAATCCAGTGTCTGAAAGTGAGGGAAAGAAGTACCTTGCTTTAAAGGACTATGGTCCCCCTACCAGAGCTCACTAGTTGCTGCATATCAGGTGGGTGTGTGGGTCTGTCAGATATCTGTCTCAGGACAGAAGTACCCAGGATGATGAGCAGGGGACTGTGTAAAGAAAACACCAAAGACAGGGTGTACTAGACCCTTTGCATCTCTGAGGTTTCGTATTCACAGGCTGGAATAAAAAAGCAAGAAGTGATACAACCTCGTGTAGTGGCTTGGGCCCACTAATGGGAGGGGAGGCTGAGGTTTCCCATCCCCATTCCCACTTAATGCCTTTTATCCAGAGACTGTTTAATTTACAAACAGAGCTCATCCGGAGGAGGGGAACGAATGACATGACACAAACCAGAATGACTTGTTGGTTTCTTTCCAATTAATTTATTCAGGACGTTTAATTAAAGGATGAGTTTGCCATATGAATTATAGCTGTTCATTTCCTCTGTTTGTAGACTGAAATAGCTTTTTATTTTTTAATGTTAGATGCCCATCACACAATATGTAGTGAGTTTTATTTACTTAATTTTCTTGAAGTGCATTGAGATCATCAGATGAAACGCAATCAAGAAAAACAAAGTGTTGTTTGTTATTAAGGTCAGCAATTTATGGCTTGCTGCATGTTTGGTTGTGGTGTTCTATTAATACTACAGTGAAAATTTCTGCCTAGGTTGTGATCAGCTACTACGATTACAAGAAAACAATATTCTTTGGCAGTGACAGATGTGTTATTTAATCCCCTTGTCTTGCTGGCATTCTAATCAAATCCTTTCTTTGGAAGGAACTGAAACATCTTATCCTGGAGGCTGCAGATGGGTTCCTGTTTGTAGTTGCAGCTGAGACGGGAAGAGTGATCTATGTATCAGATTCTGTGACTCCCGTGCTGAACCAGCCACAGTCTGAATGGTTTGGCAGCACTTTGTACGAACAGGTTCATCCAGACGACGTGGAAAAGCTGCGAGAGCAACTATGTACATCTGAAAATTCTATGACAGGTCAGATATGTCTGATGTATGGTTCTGTGTGACGGATCCCTGCAGAGTTTTTGTAATGTTCAAAATGATGGGTTTAAAAATCTGGTAAAAATGAAATTCAGCAAGGTTACACTGCATTTTCGCACAGGCAGGGCAATAATGGAAGTCTTCTTTTGCATGACTATATTTTGCGTCCTATTGTTTGACTTCAGTCAAACCACCTTCACGTAGCTCTGCATTCAAACTTCTGGGTTGGGTAGGTTTGGAATATGGATTGGCCTGGAAATCTAGATTGTTTTCCTTCTGTCCTCAATGAACTTGTGACTTCTTTACAAATATGTGTTTCTTTAGAGCAGTGTTTATTTTGAAGGCAAAAATCATACTTTAGACTTTCCCATTTTCATAAAAATTCCTTGTGGTTTGCTAACGGGAATCCTGGGGAAAAAAATCTAGTGCCTGGCAGCTGAAAACATGGATTTTAAACAGGAGGCTTGATCCTGTAGCAGTGGTATAAGTTAGCTGTAAGTTGACTACCTATCATTTCACACATAAAACTAAACCATATTTCTGTGTTCAGTACAACTCTGGCATTTACAGTTATTCAGCCTCAAAGCTGACAGTAGGAAACTACTCTTGTCTTTAATAGGATACATGTGTGTTAGAGCTATGAGAATTAGCTAAATCCTGTTTTAACTCAAACTTGGAAAGGAGGAGACCCAACTTCTCTTTTTATTCTTCCACATAGTATGTTTATAACTAAAGGAAAAAAAGCTGGGGGAAAATATAACAAAGTCCTGATCCATGCAAAAATCACGTAATTCCTCCTTGCTTTAGTAATTCATAATTCTGACCTGGTTCGCTGGAAGTTTTGTTATGTTTCATAACTCAAAAGACAATGATCCAGTTTTGAGTGAACCTGCACACTGTTTACAGCTTCCATGTCAAAACAGTGCCAAATTCATGATTTCCTGTGGTTTAAATGTGATGTGGTTTTGGCAGAGCTTTCGTATATTCAAATTGGAAACTCAAAGCAAAATTCTGTGGTGAAAATCCAGATGGATTGAAACCAAGTGAACAGTTAGGGGAACCTGTGCAGAGCAAAACAGCTGAGTTTCATACCACGAGACTTGCAAAAGAGCACAAGCTCTGTTTTTATTATGTAGCATGTAGTACATTTTAATGTATATACCATGTCCCTCCAAGTAGCCCCAGTGAACAGTCATGTTTTGACTTCCAAAAGTGCGCAGTTGTGGAGCTTAACCTGCTCAAACTAGAGCAGGACTAGACAATACAAAGCACTCTTTTAAAAACCAACTCTGTGTTTTTTCCAGTTTTAACTGTGTGGTTTAATTTTACACTGAATTCATCTGTAGCCAGAGGAAAGAGAAGTTCAAATAATAGTATTTATAATGCTAAATTTTTTCACTGCCTGAGTCTTTTGGAGTTGTCAGATCGACACATAAAGCCTGTACCTCTGCTGTATATGGGCAGCTGAATGTTTCTTCAGCCTCTTTATAGCCAGGGTAGCCTGCTTAACTGCACTCCTTAAGGTTCGGAGGCAGGCTGGATGTAGAAAGGTGCTTTTAAGGGACTGGAGAGTGTGTGGAGTTACAACTGTTCCAAGCAAGTACAAGTAAGAACAGTGTGTAATTGCTCCTAACTATATGGAGCACATTGTGCGAGTTTTCCTTTACAAAGTTGATATGGATACCTATACAGTGCCATTTTTTGGCCAGCTGAACATCTCACAAGCTATAAATCAAACAAGTCTGCTTCTGAATCAAGCATAGACATATAGTTGTATGTACGTCATCTCTCATCAGATCATCACAGAACAGATTTTGAAGAGGTCTGCTGCAGTTTTCTAGCTTTTAAATAAATGTAGTGTAAAGCAAGTTGCATTGTAATATAGGTCCTAGTTTTTGAATAGTTTTGGTTTAGAGCCCATAGAATCATAGAATCATTTAGGTTGGAAAAGATCTTTAAGATTATCAAGTCTAATAGTTAACCCAGCACTGCCAAGTCCAGCACTAAACCATGTCCCTAAGTGCCACATGATGTGACTGGTGAAGTACATTTAGTTAGTATACTAGTAATTTTGTCAGTCTGAAGAGCATGTAGATAAAACAGAAAACTCTAGATTTGTTGTATTAAACTTGTATTTCCTTGACCCTGTAAAGTATCATTAAATAAAAGAAGTAGTCTTGTATAAGGACTGGTCAGTCCAGTGTCAATATGCTTATAAACAACATGCAGCAAGTAGCATCTTGCTTCTTTGAGATACCTTTTTGGGAGCAAGGTGATTTTAGAGTCTGTTCAACTAGTTACACTTTCCTTCTTGTAACACAAGCCATATTGAGAGTAGCATCTTAGTAACAGGTAGGAATGAAATGGAATATTGCAATGAATGTAAATATGGGTGCTTTAGTGACATTTTAAAAAGTCAAGTAGGCAGATGCACTTCATTAAGTTAGTGTTTATCAAGCCATTTGGGCAGCCCCCAAGTCTCTCTTGGCTTCTTGGCTTTCCAAAGTTATGTCTTGTGCAGAACAAAGGGAAATACAGAGCTTGAAAAAGATACAAACTGCAAGCCAGTGAGCTGTGTTTGATATTGAAGTTCACTGCAGGCTCCAGGAAAAGCCTCATCTTTTAGTGACCTCTGGCTGTTGAGATAGGATCTGCCTGCGAAAGAGATTTTCAGGTGAAAGTGCAATGATCTGTTACAATTTTTAATTTTTCTCTCTTCCTCATCTTGTCAGGGTACATTTTCTCAACCCTGTAGCCTCCTCCTTCAGCCCTTGAACTGAGGAAGCAATGACAAGGGAGAAACTTCACTTGCTTTGCATTAGATCAGAGCAACATCTTTTGGTTATATTTGCTTGTCCTGTTACAAGCACTCATCATTAGTGCTGCATTGCTGGGGTTTTCCCAGCACCTCTTAGCAATGCTGCAACCCAGGAAGCTGCTCCAGACCCTGAGGACTTGAGAGGCTGCCACTGCCAAAGGGACGCGACAGAGAACAAGCTGGCGAAGAAAGCAGGCTCCCTCACACATTTCTGCCCCCAGGAATAAGATTGGACTGGGGCTGTGGTTACATGAGCATTTCTTTGGCAGTCACACCAGCTTATGCAATCATCACCTCATCTCACCCTCTCCTCATTTGGCATTTACGTGGTACTACAATGAGTCACATCAAGGGGGCTGACCCAGCCAAAAGCTAAGCTAAGTAAAAAGAACCTTGGGTTTGGTAGAGACAGCTCTTTGGCCCACCTTGTCATAGGGTTGCTTAAACTCTTGTGGTAGCACCACAGAGAAGCAGGGAGTGAATATTTAAGAGTAAGGAGAGGACAGGACTTAGGAGCAGTAAAAGTATTTGCCAAATTGAAGTGGCTGTTTAACTGTGGCTTGAGCCATGTAGTGTGTTTGGGGAGTTAATTGCTTCCTCTATTTTTAACTTCTAGGATATGGGGAAGGATGGATAGTTTATATTCCATTTTATGTCCTCAGAGATTTCATTCCCTGGAAATGGAACAATTGTCTGCTTGTTTATTGTGTATTAATTGCTAACACATTGTAGCAACAGGAAAGTTGAACTGTGAAGTATATGTATGGTTTGAAATGTTCTGGAAAAGACAGCAGCTGAGACTTGATAGAAACAAATAGTGCTCCCAAGAAGTCTTGACATGTGTCATAGGCATGAACAACCAGAATGGGGCTAACACTGAGAATAGTAATTTATTTTCTCTCTTTGTTGCTGGAAATCTCCAGATGGGAAAACAACCTCAAATATGGCTGAAGACCACATCCCACAGTAGGATCCGTTAGCAAAGACCTATTTGCCCTTAGAATGCACTGATAAAACTTGATGGATGTTGGGTTCAGATGCAGGTTCAGGGTTGGAAGGTGTGAAGGGCTGAATAACGCATAGCGTGATGGAATCCTAATGCAAGCAAGAGCCTCTAAGCAGCTGCAAACAACAAATCTCTAATGGTGCAGAGAATGGGCAGGACTTAGATTTAAGTGCAAAGAAAAACAGCTTTTGAAGAACACCTCCACTAGATTTACTTTCCAAAAAATGACTGAACAAGTACTGTAGTAAACTGTCCTTCCATTAAAATACAGTGTTTGAGAACACTTTGTGAGACTGATTTCTATTAATCTAATTCTCCATAAGCAGTTCATGAAAGAGTAGAATGAGGAGTATAGGTACCTCTGTATGGTTGCTTGGAAATATTCCAGTGAGTCCATGATGTGTCTCAGATACGCTTGTCAAGGCTGTGATGTCACTGTTCCTGCAGCCAGCTTCTCCAGTTGGTGCAAATGGGAAACACCCAAGTTTATTATACTAAATTCTGAGCTCTGATCGGCACAGCACATAGTAATCCAGCTATAATGTCTTCCTTCAGCCTCACTCTCTCTAGCTTAGGAGAGGCAGCAAGCAGCATATGTAATCCCATCCGTGGCACAAAGCCGCCTCAGGACATTGAGGTTCAGAAGGAGACCTTGCAAACTGTTTTAGCTGAGCAGTTAAAGGGTACTGAAACTGTGGATCTGTGACTGCAAGAAAATGATGAGAACCAGAACTTTACTGCTTTCAGTTTCAAGTGATTTAAAAATGACTTAAGTCAATTTACTTGCTAACTGAAAAGATTAATTGAGGTTACTTCTGGACAGAACTTGTATGCCAAGTTTAATCTTGGCATGATATTTTATTGCCATATTTTATAAGTACAAAAAAGTAGAACTTTATGATGGAAATGGTGACTGACCACAGCACAAGTTCAGCTGATAGGTACTTTTTTAAAAGAAAAGACCTTTGTGTGACAATTCTCTGTGGTTTGTGAATATTATGGAAACATCATTCCATGTTATATAAGCAGACAGCTGGATTGGGGAGCCTGTCTCACAAAAACGTCAAATACTACATAGTGTTGCAGTGATGGTTTCAGCATATGCAGTTTTCTGACCAACTGCAAAGCTTTATTACCAAGCATAGTTTGTAGAAACAGCCACAAAATCCACAAATTATCTGTAAAAATGAGAAAAATTATATTCAACTCAAAAGAGAGCAGTGCCAGAGACCAGTGGAGAAGCATCCCACAGCACTTCAGAGATGGGAAGTGCTCAACAAACAGTAAATAAGCATGTGAAAGAAGATTAGGAATAACTTCTCTCTACAACAGACACTCGTTCTGAAAATCAGCACAGGATTTCTTTTTGTGCTGTGAGCTGCCTTATACTTCCATGTCAGTTTTCCAAATCTAAGTTATGCATGATTTTTCTTAAAAGAAAGGGGGTTCTTTTCATACAGCCAGCCAGCCATGTGAGTGCAAATGATCAGTTTTGAACTCTCCCTTCAGTGAATGATTTAGGACTCCAACTGATGTGGAAAAGACCTGGATGAGACTCTTATTTGGCTTCATGAGCAAAATCCTCTGAAGAAATTCAAAGACTAACTTGAGGCATGACCAGAAACTCAATCCTGGCAAATATAATACTGTTATGCCTTAAAATCAACATCAATAACAGTAAAACTTGTGTCTAATGAAAAAGTAGTATGTTATCAAAACAATTAATGGGATGACTTCTGCACTGTATTAGCAAACCAGGGAGGTTCTCCTCGCCCAGTTAGAAGTCGTATCAGCCTATTTATTAAAAAAAAAAAAGGGGGGGGGCGCTAAAAATGTCTATTTTGGGTACTGGTGCCAAAAATTTTATATCAAAAATACATTATCAGATGCTCTGTCTTCCTGCGTCTTTTTGCAGAAATTAAGATACATGCCAAAGATGGATGCTTTTCTACCCAGACTTCTTAACTCTCCTTTTGTTTGGAGAAGTGTGTCCTTCCTGAAACAGTTTACAGAACAAGCAGCTGTAGTAAAGCTCCTTTGGGACTTTGTTCTCTAGCCTTTGGTTCTGAAGAGCACATTTGTAAGAGGCTTTATGCATTGGAAAGGTACTCTGCGTGTAAAGGACTGTTTTAACTGACAGCGCTTGATTTCTTTATTTATTTACTTCTCTCTGTGAATTCTTTTAAGTACATGAACCCTAAAGAACTATCTGTCTCTGAAACGTGCCCAGCCCAGCAGCTTAGGAAGTCAGTACAGAGAATTAAAACCAGATCTCAGTATTTTAGATTTTAACATCTTAGCACAGGATGATTGCCCTAGTAAGACTGTTAGCCTCTAGGCAGGTAAGAATGAGTTGTATAACTTTTTGTTTATAGAAAGAGTTCATGGCTACTTTTGCTTTTCATCCCAGGATGAAACAGTGGTTCATCATCTGTTTTCACTGAACGTCCAAACTGTAGCATGAAGATGAGCGGGCACCCAGTAAACAAGACACAGCAAAACAGAGAGGATGCAGAGGAGAGGAAATTTCCATATACGTAATGCGAGATGTCCTGAAATCTTTTATGTCTCTGCAGGACTGTCTGAAAATTTGTTTTATGGGATTTTCCACCTATGCACACATGCATACCCACACACACCCCACTTTATTCCTCAGGAGGGTGGAGGCTTCAGATAGCTGTGCCAGGATTGTTGCACCTGCGATGGAAGGGAACAGAGATATTATTGAAAACAAGCTTTAACACTGAAGTTGCCCTCAAAAAGAGGGGACAGTTCTTTAAGTGTGCTGCCATGTATAGAATATATATGAGTGATTCATGTCAACCGAGCATTTCAAGTTTCTGTCTGGTTTTACTATAGAAAAATCCAATTTTTTTGCAAGGTATCTTTTCCTATTTTAAGTGTGAAATCTTGGAAGAGATTTGGCTTGTTGCCGACAATTACCAAATCACCATGTGATACCTGTTTTTCAGCAATGTTATGTTGTACCACTGGCATTGCGGTAAGCAAAGGGGATGTTTGAGATGTAAGACTTTCTGTACACACCAGCCCTGTTGCAGTGCCATTGTTCCAGAGAGAAAAATCTGCCTGTGTTTTTGTGGACTCATAGCAGACAGACAGCCTTTGCACTTGATCAGTGCCAAGCATAGGAACTGTGTTTTCTTCAGCTTTAGGCTGTTCAGTGGGTGGGGTCTTTATGTGTGGGATGAAGGAAATGAATGTTCTGCTTCCTCTAGCCCCGTTCTGTTTGCAAGCAAATGAATTAGTGCAGTAGATGCTTAGGAGCAGGAAACAAGGAAGCTGTGCCTGTATGGCACCTACATCTTGGCTTACAAGTGATGCCCAGAGCCTCCACGTCTTCAACTTCTCTTCTGTCATCAGCTGGTTTGATCAAGCGCAGTTTGCCAACTTCATGTGACAAAATAGAAAGCTTAAGTGGGTGAGTGGGAGCTATCTGAATTTGAATGTGCTGGGCTCTCAGGAAGGAAAAAAAGGGAAGTTTTAAATATTCTGTGCATTAAATGACACATATGAGACTTAATGTTTCCTTTGCAAGTGGATCGCCATGTTTTTCAATTGAAGCAAATGAAACAAATCATTCCTTCAGTTGTGGCTGTGTGACCAATGACTGTGGTCCCATGATCTTACAGGCGTGATGCAGAGGGTAGAATTTGGCTTTTTGTTTCGTATCTGTAAGGAAAAGGACCTTAAAGCCTTGGAGCACCATTCCTGCCCTTTGACACACTGGACAATATCACAAAAATAAGAAAAACCCAGTCTGCTCTCAAAAGATAGGTACTTCTAAATAATCATACTTTAAACGTATGGTACATTTAATCTCTCTAACTGATTCCAAGAAAATTTTGTTTTGCTTTGGTCTCTAGGGCTGGTTTTTTGGGGAAAAAAATCCCCTATGTTGGGAGAAGCCCAACTCCTACACAGACACACTGAGCCAGTGGTCTGTCTCCCCGCTGCTGAAACAGTCCATTTGCGTGGATAGTGCTGGAAGGAAAACTAGTGATAATAAGTTGCATTTTTTTAATTATAATGGTGTTTTAAAAAGGTCAGTACATGCTTTTACCAAAGTAAGGAAGCAACTTTAGCTTAGTACTTTGAGAAAGACTTATTACACCTGGTTAACATAGGGAATGCTTTTAGGGTGAATTTTCAAGTGCTTGGGCATGCATGTGCAAGTGGATTTTGCGGTTGTTATTTCTCTTCAGTCCTCACCTAGAGTTTTCTCACTTGCAAACTGCCATGTACTTAGATCTGTTATCACAGATGTTTGACTGGATCATTTTCAGTTGCTGTGTTTCAAGTGTGGTGGGTTTTTTTTGATGTTCAGTATTTATTCAACCTGCTCTGTTTTGTTAAATATGGTGACATGGTGAAATATATGGAGTGAAGTGATTTTCTTGGTATTTAAAAAATACTAGTTTTTCACAAATACCTGACCAACTTCTTCGGTTAAGACATTGACAGTAAAGCAGTTCGATTCTGCCTCTTGCCCTGCTTGCAACCCTCTGTAAATCTCAGGTGCTTCACTACTTTGATGGGAACTCCACAGATGCTGGGAGGGTGCAATATTAGCCTTAACATCTGCGCTGTGGAGAACTAGCTTTTTTTAAATGAACTAAAAGAGTAGCCTATGAAAACAGCCAGAGAACGTACTTGGGCTTTTTGTTCTCCTCCCTCTCTCTTGCTTTTTCTGTGTTTAAATTTAATTCTGTCCGCAGCAAAATATCTCACAAGGTCATCTTGCAGTCATTATTTCCTCTAATGGACTGTTCCATGGTGTGTCACGAGCTCATGTGGAACAGACCACAGCCAAATTTCAGAACCAGATCATACCAGTATTTACTAATAGAGCATATATCCCAGTTATTTGAATTTGATAATGAAGTACAAGTAATACAGAATGCTAGGAGCTGAAACTTTCTTGGCAGAAGTGGAGTGTTTTTCAGTAAATCTTCCTGCTGAGCATTCAAGTGAAACAGATAAGTTAATTTAAAAGCTACTTACAGCCTTTATGTATTGATTTATTATGCAGTTGTGAATGGTAAAAGACTAAATTGCATATTTCGGAGTTATTTTGGATGGCTGTCCTATCATGGGAGTCTCTGCTGCTGGTGCTGGTAACTGTTTCTGGGGTTTTCCATCCTTTTTTCTAATTACAGAAAGTCTGTTCTGTCTTTTCAGGAGCTCTTTGAATCTTGGATCACTGGCAGGCCTTAGTATGATCATTTTCCCCAGCTCAGGCTTTCCTTCAGATACATCTGATGATTGTAACAGAAATGCTACCCCAACTGTCTAGCTTATGGAACCATGAACTTGGTGATATTCATCTAGTGACTGATCCTGAAGGTACCTTGGGAGATCAGAAAGTAGCTGAGTCAGGACTTATACAAACCTATAGCAACATGAAGCTTCTGCTGCTGAAGTTTAAATGGACATTGCAAGATTGAAAAAAGAGAAGAGCATTGTCCCACTTTACAGATAGGGAACTGGAAATGGAGATAGGTGCTGTTGTATTTATGTCTAGGGAAAGCTTACATATCATGTATGGGCTTCTATAAGCTATTTTATTTAGTATGCTGAATGTTTCCCATACATAAGATAACCATTGTTGAGAGTTCAAAATACATTTAGTCCTTAAAATGTTTTTGGTTTGTGTTATAACTTAACTTTGAACATGTGCTTTGAATTACTTGCTTGGGTTTTTATGTCCAGTTTTTCCAGGCCCATCAGCGGAGAGAGTTGCATGTGATCTGTAACACTATCCGTTCAGATAGTCCCTTAAAATTAACTCAGGAGCAAGGCTCAAAAGCCCACATAGTTTCCTTTTTTAATTTAATTATAATGATGCATGTTTGTCCAACACTGTAGAGAATTACACGATGCAGACTGGTTAGTCAAACATGAAGACAGGCACAGCAGAAACCTTTTGGCCTCATGAGCTTTTATAAGAACAAGTTGTATTAAGCAAACAGCTGTGTAATGTGAGGGGGTTCTTATTGAAAAACAAGACAGGGTGAGAAAGCTTTTCAGTTCCCCTTCTGTGGGTGAGTGTCTCCAGTTGGTAAGTAGGGGACAGACAGAGATTTAAAAATAGCTACATGTCAATTGCATTACTTCTCTTTTATTTTTATTAACTTTGGTGTTGATTGGGTCAACTCTTCATTCTATTGTAAGAATGTCATAACTTGAATCTAATGCTTATACAACGCCTTTTGCAATTAGATGATGTAAACCTTAACATATTTAGAGAGGTTCAAATAGTTCCCCTGAGAAGCTAGGCTAGTGAGGAGAGTGAGCTTTGATGGTTTGTATTTATAATCATAGAATTATAGAATGGTTTGGGTTGAAGGGACCTTAAAGCTCATCTAGTCCCAACCCCTTGCCATGGGCAGGAACACCTTCCACTAGACCAGGTTGTTCAAAGCCACATTCAACCTGGCCTTGAGCACCGCCAGGGATGGAGCAGCCACAGCTTCTCTGAGCATCTGGTTCCAGTACCTCACCAGCCTCACGGGGAAGAATATCTTCCTAGTATCTAATCTAAATCTACCCTCTTTCAATTTAATGTCATTTCTTTTCCTTATTTAGGCTAATTGTTTACATGAGCTTGAGCCCTGTTTCTAGCTGCATCTCTGCTGCTGGCTGACCACAGGCAAGAGAAATCATTCCTTTGGACTTCACTGTCCTCATCCTTAAAATGGGAGTAAAGGTGTGGATCTCCTCTGAATGTTGCTTTAATGTCTGCCAACAACAAGTACATGCTTGGAGCCGGTCAGTTATTTATTTTGTATATTGATGTATTTGTTTATCAGCATATTAGCAATGCTCTGTAATGTAGTGAAGTGTGCAGTGGGGTAGGGGTAAGGTGCTGCTTCCTGCTGCATGGTAAAACAAGCACAAGAGAGCAATGAGGCCCCAGCCTGTGGGAGCTAAAGCAGTCTGGTAACATTTGGGTGGAAGATGCTGCCAGCTTTGGAGCGAAAGTGACTACGTTTTATCCCTGCATCCCATAAGCTTCTTGGTTGATACATGCAGTGTAATGACAGCCGGGAAGCCCTCTGTTGTCCTGGAATTTGTTCCAGGCTCCTTGAGGCTGACTGATTTTACAGCTGTGTTGTATTCTCAAGGGATATCATTATACCAGTGTCCCATGACTTCATTCTTCTGGAGAAGTTGGGCCAGGGCACAAAATCCTATGCACAGAGGACAGAGGTATAACTGTTGGCTTGCTGCACAGCCTTGCTGGTAAGGTGCAGTCTCCTGTGAGGAGATCCTATCATCTCTGTACAGTCAGACCAGCTGGGAAGCAAGGCTATGAAGTATGCATGGGGAGACCTTGTTCCCACCCGCAGGGCTTCTTCAAAGTCCTACTGACCCACTCTTTGAAAGATTTGATGAGATTCTGATTTTAATATCCGGGAAGATTTAGATCACATCAACCACCTCCACATGATCAGGAACTTGTTCCCCCTCATCAACATTCTGAGCTTTTGACTGAAGTTGTGATTGTGGTCCGTAAAGGCTGTGATACCAGCAAAGGATGACCTGTGCTACCAGACACCTTACAGTCAGAAACGAGGGGCTCCTGCACCCACAGTCTGGAGAACAGACCCTTTCCACATGTGACTTAAAGCTATAGGTACATCGCTAACAGCGCAGCTACGATAGTTATTTTGCATGAATCCAAGTATGAAAGAGAAGAGCCTGCTGCCTGTTATGAGCCCATCTGCTCTCCATCATCATGAGCCCTGGCAGCAGTCCCATGTAGCGGTGTCTGATGCTGGGGAAGGCAAAAGTGTTGGGAGTGCCAGTGCCTGCACGCTGGGGTTATTTGTCAGTGAGCAGGAGGGTTGGTGAATGAGTTAAGCATCACGGGTTAGCCAGTTTGTTCTGTAAAAACAACCTCATCAGGCTCATTCTTTCTAGAACTGTACATTCTTCATGGTCTCTTGATGTGTTTTAAATGTTAACTAGAATTGGTGTCCCTTTTTGTCAGAGATTTAAAAGACTGTTAAATGCTCAGCAAATATGAAGTAGTGGTGTTAAAATAAACAACAGTTTGGCAGGCGTTGCCTATGAGAGCTGCACTGTAACCTCCAATGTGAGTAAGAAGCCTTCTGTAAAGTCAGCGCTGGTTTTGGGTGCACAGTGTAACTAATGCCAGTCATGTAGTTCTGCCATTAGTTTATATGCTGAAGCATGGTGTTAAGCCCACCTATGTTTTGAGCATCCAGGCTATTCTTACTGCTCATGTGTTTGCTTTCCCCTCAGTGAGGTGCCAGAAAGATGCATTTTTTGTGGGTTTTATTAGGATTGTATTGTTTGGTGCACTTACCCTGCATAGTTCCTGTCCTTGGTGGTGTGATGGCAAAGGGATGCTCTGTTTTTAGAGGATACTTGGATCAGCAGCAGCATATTTCTGTGCAGTTGCTTTTGGTTTCACCAACCCTACAGTAGACACCTTGTCATTTATAGGGCAGGGACTTGAGCCTTCAGGCCAGGGAGTATGTATGTGGTAGATGTGTCTATGCTTTTGTGAACATTACCTTTATTTAAATAATAAACCCTAGAATGCTGAGAGAAGAGCTGTGTGGCCATGATTATTTTTTATGTGTATATTGGTTTATTTGTATGTTGAGAGCTGCTTCTGCTTTATGTAAATGTGAGTTCCTGGAAGGAGAGCCTTCAAATACTGTGTTTGCATTGTAGTATGGTTCTTCATTTTTTCCTGGATCTTCTGATATTTTAGGGGTTTTTTACATCCACAGGGTGGATGTGTATTTGTTGGACTTCCTAGAACTTAAAGCACTTGCTGAGCTGTATTAAACATGAGATGACAATTGTAAGTGTATACATTTTTAATGGGGTTTATATTATTTTAATTGTTGAATTCCTGCAGAATAACTGCTTTGCTCTGGCGTGAGCTTATGAAGAGTAATGTGATACAAATTGATCAAATTTAGGTTGCTTAATCTTCTTATTGAAGACGTGTTGTTTATGTGTTCATAATGCATCCACTGTTTTTTCAAGAGGAGCTCTGGCAGCTGAATACCTTGGTTGATGTAAAGCTATAGTTGTTGCATATGAATAAACTGATAAATGAAAAATTAAAGAAGAGTTACACTTTGTTTTCTGTAAGTTCATTGTTTATCTCAAGCAGTGACCTGTATCTTATATGTGTACAAACTGTTTTAGCTGAGAACACACATCTTTAAGCTGATCTCTGCCGCTAATTTCTAAGGACTTGATGTACTAATAGAGAGCATCACCACAGAAGAAGGCCTTTGTTCTCTGGGCCTTCAGTTTGAGGGCCAGCTTACATCTGGAACTGTGTCCAGAAGCATCAGTGCCTTGCCATCACTTTGCTTTTATTTTTAATTATTTCCTCTTGTTTTCCTGCATCCCTGTCTAGCTTTTTCCGGTTTTTAATAGTAAGATAAAGATGGGTTTAGTTTTCATAAGGATTTTTGGGTGCAGTATTCCTGTGTTCTGTTTGTCTTCCATGAGTATCCTGTGGAGTATTTTTGATGAGCACAAAATCATCTTTTGTTATCTTGTCCAAACCAAACTTAGTTTATCCTTTATTTTATTTTGCCTGGAAAGAAATATGTAGACAATCTGGTGGCAGAGAATAATTATTAAATACCTCACTTGTTCTTTGTAAGACAAGACACTGTCATCTACAGCACAAAGCTTGCTGGGCTCCTAAGGTATTGAGGGCAAGGTGAGACTCCATATATTAATGAAGACTGTTTCCTTATCAGGTCCAAGATTCTGTACAAGACAGCTGTCCTACTGATGAGTTAGAGGGAAGTAGAAAATTGTATCATGTGCTTTGCCAACAGTACTTTTATGTGCATGAGGCCAAAACAAATTTCTTCAGATCTTTATAAGGAGGCAGTAGTCTTTTGTTGTAAGGGAGGGGTATGCTGCAAACTGGATGCAAATACTGTATGATTGTTTCTAGAGACAGTCATTTGAACTTGAAATTTTTGCAGAAGAATGCCTCTATGTAACAACCCTTCTTTCTAATTAGATACTGCAGGATTCTTAGGACCTGGAAATCCAGCAGAGAAAGCATTTGTGGTAGAATTAGATGTTGAAGCTTATTTTGAATCTGCCAAAAAAAAAAAGCAAAGAACTGAATAACAAAGGGCAGACTGTGTTTGATTACCAGGCTATAAACCTTAGCATGCAGTGCTTAAACATGGAGGAACAAATTTTCTAGCAGACTGGTGCTATTGTGTAAAGATGGATTTGAGCCAAACTCCCAGATTTGAAACCCCAGGAACTTCAGTAGGCTGAGACCAATCTTTGGCTTAGGTTCATCTCAAACGTTGTAAGTACAGCAAAGGTATTGAGCATTCACAGTAGCAACCAGAGATGCAAAAGGGGAAGGTTTGTGCATAATCCAGTCACTATTTACACATGCAAGAGGCATATCAGTGCCAATATGAATATTTGTCCCCTTGATCATTTTGTTTGAGAGCATCTTTGAAAACCTGCTGCAGCATAACACAAAGGGAATATTTCTGGCATGTATCCTAAGTGCTTGAATCTGTTACCTACTAATCTCTTTAGGGGGAAAAGCTTTATATGGCTTCTCTAATTTTACATCAGTAATGAATGACTTGCTGGCTGTCCTCACCTTGGTGGTCCCCTCTAACAGACCTTTCTTATAACAGCACCTGATATCAGGTTCCTGGGTTGAATGGTGGATTCCTGCTCAGAGGACAACTGGTTTATTATAGGTTTAAGCAATATTGCCTTCTGGATGGGGACTCTAGTTGGTAGGTTTCCACACATTATCAATTATACCCAGACCAACCGGAGAGATTTATATGCTAGTTTTAATGAGCATTGTGCTCATTTATTTGCTTTCTCTTCTGCAGCAGAGTAAACTCTGGCTTCCTCTGAGTTGTGCAGCTGCTGGAAATGGTAATAAGACAGCTGTGTTGGTCACAGCAGTGCTATATTGGATATACTCACCCTGCACTTGCTGTATCTGAGGGTTGTGTCTGGAGCTGGAGGGGGGAAAAGTTTAACATGAAAATGAACTACATGCAATTACCAGTTTATGGGGAAGCTCATAAAGGAATCCAGCTGATGGTGGCACTGGGTTGTTAAAACTGTTCTCCTGAAGAAACTAGAAGAAAAATACACCATTCAGTTAGCAGAAATTGTCAGAGCATCCTAGAATATTTCCTATTCATAAGAATATAATGGCCAAATTTAACATCACATATACTGTTTATGTGTTTCCTCTGGAGAAACCTAAATGAACGTTTATCACCCGCATAGCAGCACCAGTATAAAAGGTACAGGAATACGTAGAGATATGACTATTTTATGTTTCTGTGACAGAGCCATCATCAGAGTATGCACCCTCCTTGAACTGAGCTGTTTGAATGACACTGAGTTGTTATTTTTGCCAGTTGCTTGACTACGATGTACTTCCTGCTCAGGTCCATCTCATGAGCAGCTGCAGGGAATTGGAGTTGATACTAAAGCAGGTAGAAGATGATTTTGCAATTCCCTGCTGGTAGAAGCAGGGTGGTGTGGCTCCATTTCCTCCTCAGGGTCCAGGTGTGGAATGGTGAGGAGCCTGGGGAGAAATGTCTGTGACTTTTGTCTTGAGACCAGGTGAAACTGTATTGTCACAGCAAACAGAAGTCACGACAAATAACTGGTATCACTCCAGCTTGTCCTGACTTCACTGTTTTCCATCTCCCTGCACTTTGTTAGAATTATCTGGTAAAATCTAAATGCTGTCAATCTAGGCCTAGAAATGAAGATGGGATTCTTAACAATTAGCATGAATATAAAAAGGAGTAATCCTGTATCCAGATTGCCATCATTAAACAGCAGACCTCTCCAAACACGGAAATCTTTTAGTAGTATGTATGCAATACTGTGGGCAGACGCAGTAATGTGCAAGGACTTGGGAGTGTTGATGCCAATCCTCTTCC
Organism: Coracopsis vasa; assembly: GCA_026283785.1. Lineage (NCBI taxonomy): Eukaryota > Metazoa > Chordata > Aves > Psittaciformes > Psittacidae > Coracopsis > Coracopsis vasa. The sequence continues at coordinate 33,985 of JANHGB010018632.1, read as the reverse complement.
AAAGGATCACATTTACCTGTGCTGCATGGCCGCGTTGGCTGCATGCAGTTCTCACACTGGATTGTTCCCCAGTTTACTCTTCCTGATAAACTCTACACATCTGGTGATACCAGTATAACTAACTTAAAAGCTGAGTCTTGGGAGATCCCCCTTATGTTAGGGAGTCAGTACACTAACAGGCTTATTTGAGCTAAATGTAAAGCTTTGTCCTTAGTCTATTCACCTGTAATTCTTCATCTTTTTAATATAATTTGATCATAAGCTTCTAATAATATATGAGAAACAAACTGCTTGTTCTTTATCAAAATCTTCACTGTATTGTTAGAGCTCTAAAAGGTTAACATATGCATGATGGACTATTGAAACAAACTGCTGAGAGCTTTGTTGTAATATCTGTGTACCAAACATTTCTCTGACATATACTCCCACAGACCCCCTGCAGTGATTTTGTAAGTCAGAGCAAAATTTAGACTGCTACTTCTTATATGGTACATATTTCTAAGACATTGCCAAACAAAAGGCTAAATTTAAAAACTGACTTCTGTTGTCAGGGGTTTCAGACATGCCAAAGGAACATGTGTCAGCAATTTTAGGCTTAGCTGCCACGTAATTGTGAAGTATTCTTATTTTTAGAGATGCTCCTGGATGATGAAAACAGAGAAATTTCTCTTGGCTGTTGGAGTTCCATTTACTGTCACTGCTTCTTGATTGTTTGTGTCACTTCAAGAATTTATACTGGAATGGAAAAAAAAGTGCACAGAAAACAACTCCTCTTTTGTTTACATGACAAAGTTACTGTGTCCAAAGAGAAAAATGCTTTTAATGGTTTCATTTGGCTTTGCATGCTCATATGGACAGCCATTGGGTCCTGCATATATATTCTGTCTTTTTTGCTTTGTTGTATATTGCGTTCATCTGTGAGTCAGTTTGCTTCATCCCTAATGATATTTTGTTTCTCTAAATTGTGTGAGTAGGTATGATGATGGGAAAACAGATTGTGGTTTTGGCTATAGAAAATGACAGAGACAGACTTTCTGATGCAGGGAATGATTTCTTCCCTGCTCACACCTGAATCCTATATGAATACGTAGCCCAGTGATTTGAATAGAAGCATCTTTAGGAATTGTTCCCAGGGTTGCTAACTTCTTCACCTTAGAGACACACCTAATGACATCTAACCTTCTGTTGACAAGGATGGCTTTCTGCTAGAAGTAGTTACCTTGAGGATACCTTAACAATAAGATGCAGCTGCCTAGTTACTTCTCTGAAATACTAATCTTTAAGCTGTTTGTAGTGATTTTATTCTCATTCATTGATGGAGCTAAATATTTTCTGTTGAAGTAATTCTGAAGTTAATGTTTGGCAGTAGGATTATTTCAGAACTCAATTTTTGGACAGAGACTCTTAAGTAAGTCTGGTAAAGGAGGCTTGAAATGTATTCTGCATGATTTCTTCAATTTAGTGTAGAGTATGGTATCTTATGTTGCTGTAAACTTCGCTACTTATATCACAGTAAAGTCTTAAGTTTTTAAATAGTTACAGTTATTGAAAGGTACCCACCTTAAACATGTAGGTTTGCTCATGGCTGTGTGTCATCAGCATTGGTGGCTGTCATTTAATTGTCTAGCAGCTGTTCCACAGCATTTCTCTTGCCCACTGTCACTTTTGTGGCTGTGTCCAGCCCTGAAGCATTGTGGATCTGGGCCAGTGGTTCATTTCTAGTCTGTTACTAATGTGCAAAATTCTTAGTCATCTGTTAGCAATTGAGCTGTAGATTCAAAAGTCCATTCTGTTAGTTCTTTGGTGAGAAACGATAGGATTCTAGGTGATACCCTGTACTCTGCAATCACTGATCTGAACCTGTCGGTAATAATCACTGCCTTCTGTTTTGTCTCAGGAGAATGGAAAGATTTATCTGTGACCACCTTGCTCCCTTTGTTTTTTAATAAAGACCTCGCCAAGCTCAGCACTCCCTTCATACTGTCCTCTCTTGGGATGACTTGGTAGCTGTCAGCCCTTTTCAGAGCTGTGTCTGTGGTGTAAGATTTGAGGTTTGTAATCTTATGCTGATCAGCAGGGTCCAGCCATGGACCCAGACTCATGTTGCTCTATGAGTCAGATCACCTCTCTGATCCTGAAAATTAACTTTAAAAGTATGCTGTCATGTCAGGTTTTTATCACCTGTGAAAAGGTCCCACTGCAAGTGCTGTTGTGACATATCTTGTGTCTCATTATCAAGGAGAAAAGCTTGGTCTTATGTGTTCCTCAGTCACTGTAGTTCTTGATGTGTGAGGTGGTGTTATAGCAAGAGCATTCTGGATCACAAGAGCACATGGAAAGAGGAGCAGCTGTTAGGGGAATAACGCATATTGCTTTCTTCATACTTGTGGTAAAGAGCAGAGTGAGCAGATCAAGTTGGAAAGCTGTGCTTGCTGTCATTGTCTTCTCTGCCTCCAGGCATTTGACCCTGCTTTGGAAGTTGGTCTTGGGCCAACAGAGAAAAGAGCCATCGCTGTTGTAACTCAGAGTCAGCTTCGCTGAAATCATTAGTTAAGCCAGCACATAAGCAATGTGAGACCAGCATCAAGATTTCTTGTTGGCATTTTTCCCCCTGACTGGGCTAATGGCATTTAGCTTATGAACTTATCATCATATTAGTTTTTAGTTAATGGAATTAAATTTATATACTGAACATCAGTTGCTCTCCATGGCTTTTTTAGGACGAATCCTGGATTTGAAGACTGGAACAGTAAAGAAGGAGGGTCAGCAGTCCTCAATGAGAATGTGCATGGGATCAAGGCGCTCTTTCATTTGCAGGATGAGGTATGCATTTACCTTGTATTCCTGTGAATGGAATGTCCCATTTCATGGTTAGATGGTCCCATTTCAGATTAGATTCAGACATCTTGTTGCACTATTTGACCTTGAAACTTTAATGACACGCTCCCATTAAGCATTTCCAGAATGCTTGTTTTTGGAACTGGAGTAAAACTGACACCTTTCTTCCTTTATGATTAATGACAAAACAGTATGAAATTTGTGTGTTGCAGTTATTTTTATCAGTGTGGGGTGTAGGATGCTTTCCCCAGAGAACTTCATGACAACTTCACCCCTGGAATGTAAGCCATTGTCTCTTCCAGTCAAATTATTTGAATCAGTACTTTAGGAACAAGGCTTTCGCAAGCAAAATTCTGTGTATTTTTTTAGCAAACCAATAATATTAAAAGAATCGTGAAGACAAACAGGAATTCAGTTGCAAACTTGCCAGCTATGTAGGAATTAACCTAAGCCTGGTATGAATTAACCAGATGTCAGCTGGTTGATGCTAGATGAATGAGTAATTGTTAGAGGGTTTTGTTTTGCAATTTTCTGACTTCTCCTGCATTGCTTGGGCTTCTTGAAAGAGATTTGCCTGACCAGTGCTTCTGGCTGGGGCTTGTGGGCACTTCTGTTATTATAGTGCTAATGGGATAAAATGCCTGTTGCTATTGCAATAAGTTTCTGTCTCTGCGGTTAGTGGGGAAAGTACAAAATTGCATCTGCAGCCTATATCCAATATATGTGCTGAATACAGATGATGCAAAATTTGTTACGGAATGGACCATGCAAAGCAAAATACTTGACCCGTTACAGCAGATGCCTGTACTTATGTGGTGGATTTTCTTCCACTCATGTGAGGAGACAGAATGTATGGCTCTTGGGTGCCTTTTTAAGGGTTTTATGTATTTTATATCTCCCAAGATCAGACTTCAGAGCTATACGACCTTTTCCCCCTTAAGCAAGGGGAAAGACGTACCACCTGACAGAGAGACACTGGGAACATTGTTTTTCCTTCCTTCAAGCTGCATGCAGTGATCATGTGAGGGGGACTTTTTTGTGGAAAGAAAACTAGGCCTAATGTCCTGTTTACAGTTGTTCCTTTGCTTTTAAAACAACAATTCAGATTGCAGTTATTTCCTAGCACTCTGATTCAGTAAACTCCAGCACATGAGAGCACATGTCAGTAGCCCCATTGTTTTGGTTTTGGAATTCTAAATTTTACTTGAATTGTTCATTCCTTCTCCTTGGCAGTGACTGGTGTGAAAAAAAAAAAAAAAAAAACCAACAAAACAAGACCCAAACTTTGTGGGAAGAATGAGCTTCAAATAACGTGAACTTTCCTTGTTTTATCGCTTTCATTGTTATTGTTCTTCTTTTCCATTGAAAAATAATTGCTTTTAACTTTCAAACTGCTCAGCTTCAAATGGATCGTTAAAATTATTCACTTGGGCATATTTAGTAATATCACAAAATGTAAATGATCAAGTGTTAAAGAAAGTTACTTGACAGTATAAATAGTCTGTTCTTGCAAACATTAGTTCAGTAGCTGCTAGTGTTGTAGGTGGTGTATGGCAGTTGAAATGCTCTGTCCAGGGGAGCTACTGGAACGCTGAGATTATTTTCTGTGGATAAATGGGGACTGACTTATATTCTTTTCTAGTTTTCACCCTTGCTTTACAGTATTTTGAAGTGTAGCTGTACTTCAGCCACTCTTGGAATACCTATTTCAAATAATCTTTAGGTTGGAGGAGTGCAGAAGGGAAACTTCTTGAAGTCTCTTCTGTTCTAAAGTAAAAAGAATGTTTGTAGCACACACAAAAAGCTCAGCCTGTGGAAGCAGCAAGTTCTAAGAAAATATGAACGTGACTTTCTGTCAGAAATAAATATCCATTATTGTCTACTTATATATGCTAATAAAGATCTTAAAATGTATTTTAATCCTGGGTATTTATTTTTTTTTTTTTGAGCCCTTTCAAACATTAATTTCCTTTTTAGGTGTGGAAATGCTCCTCTGGATCATTTACCTCTGAACAGAATAACCACCATGAGAAAAAGATACAGGTACTATTACTTAACTTGTCACAACAGTTACTTGCCATAAGCACTCTTGCTTTCTGCTGGGCTAGTGCTCCCTCAGGGAATACAGCCTGGCCAAACATCTGCATTAGCACACAGCATAAAACAGCACTGGGGCTCAGGAGAGGAGAACTCACCACTAAATTCAACTGTTGGCAGAGTCATTGGATCTTTTTGCAAACCAGATCTTTTTGCACGAGTCACTCAACTTCTTTGTCTTAACCAGCTCAATTCTGCAGTATCTTTCTCAGAGAAGTATTGTGGAAAGCAGGTATGGCTTGAACAGCATTTAATGGAGCTGACGTAGTACAGAACTCCAGGTTTGTTGTTTCTAACATAACTTACAAATACCAGTACATCATTAGTAATTGTAGTTTAAAAGCATAAAGCTATTCTGCATGTCGATCAACACAATATTTTTGCGTTTCTTTTTCATTTAGGAATGGCCTTGGCCCAGTAAAAGAAGGTGAAGCACAATATGCAGTTGTCCATTGCACTGGCTATATCAAGGCTTGGCCACCAGCAGGTATGTCTCTATCTCACTGAAGGTGCTGTGCGCCACACTGTCTTCAAGACAGTTGAAAACCTGGCTCAGATTCCTTTGCTGGTACAAAACCAGGCTGAATTTTAGTGGGTAACCAATTCAGTCTCATCTTGAGAAGCTTTTGATAGCAAGAAATCAGCTGTTACTCAAGGGCTCCCCATTTTTCCATGTGAAGCCCTTCCCAGTTTCATTGGCACAAAGAAACTGTAGGAATTGTCAATAATGCAGGATTCCAGCAGCTGGGATCAGAAGTTTTCAGTCTGATAAACAAACGTAAAAATGGCCTGATTTTAATAAGGTAGACACAAAACATTTGTACCACTAGAAAATACCAACTACTGCTTTTATATTTAAGTACTGAGTTGCAAGCGCCCATGTATGGAAATGTGTAATTTAGGTGCATAGGCCTTCCCAGTAGTGGGGTTAGTAGAGAATGTTCAGAGATTGAATTCTGTTTTGAGGCTGTTTTTCTGGGAACCGAGTCTTGGCGTATTGCTTTGAACTACAGAGAAAAACATTTACCTATTGTACTCAATATTGCATATGGGAATAATACCTTTGAAAAATCTAAGGAGGAGACAGAAGAGCTCATCCAAACACCATCATGAACTGGGTGAGCTGACCTTGGCATTTGCAGTAGTTGGAGAGGCTGTTTGCAGTATGACAGTGCCTGCTGGCACGAATCAAACTATGATTTGTCCTGCCCTTTTGTGGTCATGTACCACAGGCATAAATCACATTTGTGCAAGGATTAGGGATGCTAAGAGGTGGTTTCCACCAAGTCTGTGCAGTGGTGTGCAGACACCAGCATACAGATGTGAACTTCTTGTTGATTTCCTGCTGAATTGCAGTTTTGGAAGAGGAAGACTTTCCATTTTCTTGCTAATAGGGTTAATATTCTTCAATGTGCTGTAGGAGTCAAAATGTTTCAGTTTAATTTCTGTCTCAAAAGAGCAAGAGCACAGTGTGTGTAAATTGCTTTATAAAAATGAAAGCTTGGGAATTTGTGGGGGTTTTTCTTCCACAAAGAGATTAACTTTTCTATCAGTAATTCCAAACATAATTGAATTCAGCCTTTATATACAGGATGTCTCTTCAGGAAGGCGCAGGTCAAATGAGATTTCTTGCAGCTCCTTGCTTATCTTGAATGAAAATGTTGCTGCATGTTATGGGATGTTTAAAGGGATCTAACACTTCAGGGTGGATATTGCTAATGCAGAGCTGCAAACTCATGAACTCATGTCACTGCTGGGTTACATCAGCAGTGTATGAATTCAGCAGCCATTTCTGCAGGGGAGCAGGCACTGCTGAGCAGGAGCATGGCATGTAAAGGAGCTTCGGGATCTTTGAGTGCCCAGTTGCCAGTTATCACATGGTAAGTTCCAGTGCACTTTAGTGAGGTGTTGTCCCCATCTTGAGCTCTTCCAAAACCTCACTGCTCTCCCATGCTTAACAAGCTCGTTAATTTCCAGGCCTCATTAGTTTATGGGAAGTCTATGCCAGTGTATTCTTGTATTTCACTGAAGATCAAGTGGGAGCTTTCCTGCCTTGTGTCTGTCTCCCTCCAGTGTTCTGGTGCATTTCCAAAAGCAGGTCATATCCTGTCAGCCTTGACTTTGCACAGTTAAACCAGCCTGCTTCTTCTAATATCCATTCTCACAAGGCATTCCCCTCTTTATCCTTGTGTCTTTTCTTTTCATTTGTGTTTCCACTTAACTTTTCAAAATGTGGGTCATTGGCACTATACACTCTTGTTCCAGGTGAGATTGTAGTAATGTATAATGAAAGTGGTATTTCCTATCTTAACTTGCAGTATACGACACAGCATGCTTCTCTTTTGTATAGTGTACCCTGCTGGCATCTTAAATCACCTGATACATATATATATATATACACACACCAAGCTGCCTTTTTCTCAGTTGTCAAGTCCAAATCTTCCAGTTCGTAGCAAAAATAGCTTTGAATTGTGTGATCTTTCAATTAATACTATGAAGTTTCATCCCATTTCTGTTGCTGTACTTTATGGCTGTTATTAGTCCCCAAGTGCATGCTTATGCATTTAGTAATGTTGAATTTCATCCCATTTCTATTACTCCACTCCTCAAGATCACATGGTGCTCCCTTATAATATCCCACTGCTCCTCCACAATTTTAATGCCTCCAAACTATAGCGCAATCCTAAGGGATGTTTTCTATTTTGACAGCCTTATGTGGAATTTCAGTGTTCTTTTATGTTACCATCCAAATTGTTACTCATAATAGTCATGCTGGAGTGCCTTTCTCAGGGCATATTGTACTGAATCAGAGGCTCTTTCATGAGTGTTTATTTGCCCTCCTAGTCTTCCCCACTTTGTGTTGGTGATTGTCATCTGTCCATTGACTTCTGAAGTTGAATGGGAATATCCATGGGCTGAATTGGTCCCCAGTATAGGTTTGGGTAAATAAGTGGCAACATCACTGCATTTATTCTCATTTCCAGTGGTAATTCAACCATAATCTGTAACCCAAATGAAATAGCTGCAGCAGTAATTGAATTTGCTAGGGCTTTTCTACCCTGTAATAGAATTACTTCTGTTCTAATCAGTCAGAGAACAGCAAGGCTCTGGCCTTTGCTTCATCTGTGACTTCTTGGGAATAAATGGGTTTGTGCTAAATCACAGCTGTTAAAAGTTCAGCTATGGAAAGGATGGTTTTCATTTATTTTTCAGTTGCCAAGTGGACACTAATATAAACTCATCCTTTTCTTTCAGAGATGCAATGTGGCATGTGCATTATACAACCACTATGCAGCACATAAAACATACTTTCATAAATGAAATAACAACTATTTAGCAAATGGTCTTACTGTGATTTGTTTAGCACCTGCTATTTTCTGTTTCTGGATTGTATGGCATAGTGTGTGGCCAATGTGTAAATTTTTTTTAAGTCCCACGCTGAGTGTAACACAATCAGTATTGATAAAGAAATACCAGGGCAAGAACTTCTCATTGATCATTATTAGTGCGATAGACTATCAGGTTTGACAACACTGCTGCTATGAGCAGTCTGCTAAATCTCTTAAGTAATTTGAGTACTTTAAAAAGGTGAAAACAAATAAACTACAGACAGCTGGCCATCAGCATGGTGGCATATTTTAAGGACTGGGGTTTTGTGGTTTTGTTGTTGCTGTTTTTCCAGAGTTCTAAAGTAGAAAGGAAATTCTGTTATGGCTCAGGTTTGTGGTCAGCATGAAAACACTTTTGCACATCTAGCCTACCTTTTTTTTTTTCCTTTTTTATTGCTTTAGTGAAGAAGGAGGCTCACTTACTGGCAGACTGCCTTTAGCCCCTTTTTCACTGAGAAACAGGAGAGAAAACATAGGAAACATCATGCCTTGTCCTCTGTTTAGGCTCTGTTAGTTAATGGTCAGTTCATTTTTCTCCATTTCTCTGCAAGAGAAGGGTAAAGCTAAGCTCAAGTGCAAAACCTGGCATATGATACCTATATGCTTATAGCCCCATAAATTACAGGTTGGCCTCAAGTAATAGGGGTAAATTTTGTGTAGAAGTCAAAGAAAAAAAGGAGTCAGAAATTCCAGAATGATATTCCAACTAGTTATGTTGTGTGTTATACTAAAGAATGATCATGTAGTGTTGGATTATTTTGAATGAGGTAAAAAGATCCCTTGTGACAACTGGCTGTGCACAAATTCCAGCCTTTGTCCTTCTGTTCCTGCAAAATAGCACAGCTAGAAGAACTTGGGATCATTAACCTAGGTAGTGCTTCGAGTTCATAAACAGTCACAAAACTGAGAAATGCTGTGATCATTCGATTTTCAACTTATGGAACCATTTGTTTTTCTTCTGGTTTGTGGGTTTGTTTTTTTTTTCACTCTGAGCATCTCATTCCTGGAAGGAAATGTATCTTAAGTGGTCTATAGGATATTTTCCTAATAGTTTTTTTTTGTTGTTTTTCATGCCATAACAATTGATGGAAAATATTTGATGGACAGAGAGGATACAGTCTGTCAGGATGTTGGTAGTTTCCTGTGAATGAAAACCAAGGACCTGCAGAAAAACATATAGTGAAGAAAAAGCTTAGATAGATACTTATTTCAAAAACTTCAAATAGAAAGTCCCAGAATAAGGTTAAATTCAAATAATGTTGAAATCTTTTTTTCTCCTTAGTTAAATAAGAAACATTTTAGTCTTCCAAGTCAGACTTACCGTAATGTCTTAACCACAGCATGCCAAAGCTGTTAGGTTATTTTAACGTTTTGGCCAGAATCTGGACATTTGTGCAAAGTACTCCCCCTTCCAATACAAAACAAAATAGTTGCTTGAATATTCTTTGCAGTGCTGTCATTTTCAATGCTTTTTTTTTTTTTTTTCTTCTTTCTTTTTCTAAAGAGAGAAGAATTTCAGTTTTGTTGGGTTTCTTTCCCAACAAACGAGATTTTTCCTTGGTATGCTGTAAACATTCACAGCCTTTTTCCATTATGTGTGGGAGATAAAGTCACACCGTGCAGTTTCATGCACCTGCGTGTAACTATCAGAAATGGTTCTGATGAAGTTAGCCATTAACAGGGAATTGCTGCTGACCACTGGGCACTTTAATAGCATCCTTCTGAAGACTTATAAATCATTTAATTCTCAATGTAGTGAAATAAAACCACAAATCCACTAATACTATTCTGTGTTTCACAGAAAGATAGAGAAAAAAGGCAGAAAATAGTTCTGTTGTGTTGTTAGAGCCAGCTGGTAGCTCATTGGGAAAACTCTTAAAATTTCTTATGTCGACACAAACACATGCCATTGCCCTGTGGGAAACTGTTTGCTGGCATGAAGGATACTTGGAAATTAAATATAACCTCTCATGGCACTGCCTTCTATTTGTGAGGCTCAGCTGAAGGCTGAGCTTTGTGAATTGTTGACATCAACTTGAATCATTGACCAAGCATAGCACTATATTTATTATTCAAGAGGAACATATATTTGGTATTAAGAAATCCTGTCTCAGGGTTACATATAAAGAATGAGAATAACTAATGTATGTTTATTTTGTTAATGCTGCCTAAAGCATTGCTGCTTTCTTCTAGGCTTTTACAACTTTTTCTTGGAGATAATGATGGTACTTGGTGATGTTAAGGAGAAATATTACATTTTGTTAAAAGCTGGACAAACTGGTAGTAAGTGCAGTGCATGTATCTTTATTTATCTGTCTATATTGAAGTATGTTTAATAAGAAGTATGCTAAACCAAAAGTAAATCCGTTACACAAATACATCCTCCCAAAAAAGCACACCTACAGCTGAATCTTTGTAACTATGAGCAAACAATAAAGAAAATTTCCCTCTATGGGATGCTGTCGGTAATAGCACCTACATTGCAGATGAGCAGACAGTCGTTTTGCCATTTTTTTACTTTAGGCCCTTTTAGGGAAGGGTTAGCAATTCACTGGGTCAGGTATTGATTAATTCGAGGCAGATTGTTTTTTATTCATAGGGTGTCTTGTGAGACAACCCAACTAATACATTTTCCACTGTGTTACACAGACCAAATATAATCCACTCTGCGGGGGAAATAAACCAAAAAGGTGAAAACTAGAAGAGCATCCCTTGCCAAAAGAGTGACATCAGAAATGATGCTTCTTAGCTAGGTTTAATTTTGGAGCTTGTTTATTGCTTGGAGTTTGTTTGGGCAGTAGCAAGCATGGACCAAGTTCCTAAAAAGGAAAGCGTGTTTGAAAGCTGCAGGAGAAAAAGATTATGCAAAGTAAAAGCCATCCAGCTGAGTGTCTTTGCTGTCATTCTCAATACACTGTGCCACTAAGGAAATGATTGAAAAAGCTTTTGAAGTCAAGGGAAAATACTTTAAATTTGTCCTTCTCAAATGGAAACCTCAGTTTAAGAGGGATCTTTTGGTTAAGGTTATCTAACTAGAATGCCTGCAGTTATTTTCTTAAAACAGCACTTAGACCATGTTTAAGTGGCCTGATTCTCAGAAGTGCCAAGCAGACACCGAGAAAATCCTCTGAAGGTGATATTGTAGGACCTAGAATCACTCACCATCTTTGAGATCAGAACCCCTGTACTGAGGTGTCTGAATGTAACCGTATGTTCATGTTATGTATGTATGTTTATGGTGTACGCTTCAGGCACCAGCTTTTAAAATATTTGTTCTTTTGGCTGATGGTTAAACTTGCCTCACTGCTGAGTTCAGGACCGAGGAATAAGAGATTCCTCATCCATCTCCTGAGGGAATGCAATCCTAGCTGCCATCTTCCAGCCGAAGTGTTGGGTCAAGTCTTTGATAGCTCTAGTGCTTTCTTTCCTCCCATGGTTGCTTCTGTACAGTGCTGCGTTTCTTTCATAGCAGAGTAAATGTCCTCATGCTCCTTCCTAAACACCATTTCATTTGTCCTGCTCTCAGTTCACATCTCCAGTCACAACTTTGTCAGGTGAAACTTCTGGCTGCTTCTTCTTATCCCCTGCAACTGCACACAACTGTCAGTTAACCATTTTCTACCTATTTAAAATTAAAATTGCTCATGTGGAGGAGTGTAGGTTTAGTTTTGGAAGCTCAGCCGTCCCTGTGCTCCACATGTATACGAGCAGATAGCAGCCATGTGTCTGCCAAAATTTTGCCTTAAATGGAGACAGATTTGAGTCCGTTTGGGTCCAACACAGATACATTTGCTTCTGCTTTTTCAGGGTAGTATTGCCTCTCAAGAGACAGCCAAATTCAGGTCCTTTGCCTACTGGAGCTGTCGTTAGCTTATTACTACATCTTGCATTGAAGAACTAACTGTGTGAACAAAGCAAGGAAGGAAACCAAAGTACTTCTAATACTTCTCTTAGCTTCTCAAAGTACTTCTGTAATACTTCTCTTAGCTGTAGTTTCATGTCAGTGGTTTATGCTCTCTGCGGTGTGCTGGTGTCTCAGAGCATGGGACTTATTTGTGTTTGGGATCTTGTTTGTGGTTTCCTTAGTGTGTAGAGGAAAAGAGGCTGGAATAGTGTGTGAAATACTGAAGCAAGGCTTTGTAATTTAACTGCCTGAAGGACCTGATAAACTGCAGGCAGCGCAGAATAGTCGTGCAGGGGGGACATATGCAGGTTGTCTTCATTTTTAGGATTTTCTGAATGAGGCGAAGAATCTCAAGTGAAAATTTGAGTCTGTAGTGACCCACAGAGGGACCTTCATTGGAACCACAAAATAATGTTTTATTGTAAAATAATGTGTTGATTCCACCCAGTGATATTTTTCACTTAAGTGTTTAATGATAATATATTCCTAAGGTCACATACTGCCACCTTGATCTTCTCGTACAGTTTCTAAAAACACATTTCAGAGGGGTATCTTGTTGTTTGAAGGATTGCAAATGGGTTTAGAAGTTAAGTAGTTATTTAGAGCAAAAGTTTTTATGTCTGGGTAGCAAGATTATTGTGTAGAAGACAAGGGGGGTTTGCCCAGCTCTTGTAGTGTGACACTGAAATTCCTGCTGCACCTCAATTTCCCACTTGTCAGAAGGGACAATAATGCTTTTTCTTTGTAAAGCTCCTGAGGTCCCAGTTATCTGTTAAAATCACATTTATCTGTTCAGAGCTGCAAATGAAGATACACCCCCAAAATTGTGAATTCCATTGCAAAAAAAGTTTGAATATACAATCCAAAAATACAGCTTTTTTTCTTTCATATTTTGTGTATTTTATTTTATCATATAGCTCAAAGAGAACTGAAAACTACCTGTAGAGTGCTATATAGAAACTGATTGTCAGATAGGATTCAACTGTTTTGATGGAAAATAACTTCCTTCAGAGACTACTTCAGTTTCTTCAGCAGCATTTGTAGTCATTTTACAGAGGTGTCGTTCAAGGAAGTTGTATGCTGTCATCCTCTGCATGGTCTAAAGATTGACTTACATTGGGAATTATAAACTTTGAGAATCAAGTGGCTGTTTCATAATTAGTAGCTGCTTTGCAATTGATTTCATTAGTGCTTTAAAGTGCCTCTTAAATGATTCACTGCCTGTTGTGACTGAGTTCCTTGAAAAGCCTTGTGAAAGAGTTTACACATTGCTTAGAATAAGTCAGCAGTGTCACTTTTGGAAGATGTTTTTTTCAAGTGCTTCATAGGAAATTGCTATCTCAAACCTGGAGTTGGGAAATAGCCTTAACTAAAGACTTAGCCAACTAGCAAGTAAACAGTGCTAATGTGAACGTTCCTATTTGTGAAATACTGAGATGGAAAACAGTACATGTGTATGTTTTGAAATGATTCCTGTGTTTATAATAGTTACTCCTGTTACACAACAGAAACAAGCACTATTCACAAAGCATCCACATTTTTTCAGTCTTTCAACTTAAGAACCCAGACTTAGAAAAAAGTAAAACCAGCTGTTAAATATGAGCATGAAGTTAATGAATAATCTAGGCTCTGCCTTGTTTTTAAGGCTCATTGTAATACATTATTCACAAAGAAAACTGAACATGATGTGCATTCACTGACCAGATGAAGTGACTACATGGTTCCAGTAACATGCTACAGAGTGGTACTCATGGAAATGTTACTGTCCATCTTGGTTTATAATGGAATTTTTGGTTCTGCTTTGTCCAGCAGCCAAAATTGGTGCCGTGGGTACTGTATATGCATGTGAGGTATGTAGGATTGAGCATGACTGAGGAAGATCATGTAATCTGAACCCAGAGATGATGCCTGAATCCTAGAGAAGACAATAAGGTCATTTTGAATGATTTAAAGCATTTAGAATAGTATAGAACTAGTCTAGCAGCATCTCTGCTCATCTCAATTTCCCAATTGTAACAGTGTTTGTTATTTACTCTAGGAATGACTATACCAGAAGAAGATGCTGATGTGGGACAAGGTAGTAAATACTGCCTCGTGGCAATAGGAAGGCTTCAGGTAATGCCAGTCTTTCTTTATACAAACTACTTCCGAAAGCGTAGTCAGTGTTGTGGTTTAGTTGTAAAAGATTTGTACAGAGTTCTGGTACTAGATTCTAACTTTTAACATACCTCCAAAATATAAAGCACCTTGATGTCTGTGTGCAGCCAGTCACTTGTTTGGAAAATGTCAACAGAGCAAAATGGAAATGTGGTTTTGATGAATATGTGAACTTAATCCAAAAACAGCAGCAAAGATGCTCCTGGAAGATGAGCATGTCCAAACCTCATATTCTCTGGGGTGTGTATTGCTGGGATATTGTAGATAGTGAGAAACATGGGAGTACAGGCATGGCAGGTGGTAGGTTAAAGTGATATGCTCCTTGCTATTCTTCCATTCATTCTCTCTCTCTGGCAAATCAACTACTTGAAAAACTTTTGATTGCAGGAGTTATTCTGAAAATGGTAAAGATAAGGTAGTCAAGAGGCACTTCACAAAGAATAGCTTTATTCTCAGTGTGTTTTGTATTGAGCATTCAGATGTGATGTGAGCCAAGGGAACTGTCAGGATAAAATTTTTACTTCCTTTTTGTCCAGATGGTTGCAGTCGATGTGTTACATTTTCTTCCTTTATCCACTGCTGACAAGAGCTCTGAGCAGGGGCTAGAGCAGTCACAGTGAATCTCCTTCACCAAAGCAGGAAGGCTAATTTTTATCTTCCCAGTCTGGGAATTCTGCCATGGGTGAACATGTTTGAGCCTCTTGCATGATCTCCTATTGGCATGCACTCATTGCCATCTGCTAGGATGGCATTGCTCCTTCTGACAAGGTAGAATGACCCTTTCACTAGAGCACAGGTGCTAAGCTCATCTTATCAGAGGAGAGCAGCCTGCGCATTACTGCAAGTGTTAGCACTTCTGCAGAGCGTGTCTACATCGTGATGGCAGAGCAGCAAAAGCTTTGCATGATGGTTTTTAGGTTAATCATGCTTTTATAATCAAGGGTAATATATTCCGCTGTTGGAGAGAAGGAAGTTGTGGGGATTCATATGTTACAACTGCCAGAGAAAAATGATTTCCAAGAAAATGACATGAGTAACATGTGGAGTGTCAAAACATCTGTTACTTTAAAAGATCCAGCAGGATATCTGAGGAGGAGCAAGGGAAGGTTCTGTGGATGGGCTTAGTCATAGAGGAGTCAAGGTGCAGTAATTAAAACTCTGTTCTATAGCAGCAGATTGAAGTCTTACATACAATTAACAGGCTAATCTTTTTCAAGACAGCAAAATAATGAGATTTTGTTCTTTTTGCATTGAGACCTTGTTAACAGAGATATTTCTGAAGGCTGTAAGAAAAACAGTAGTCTACTTTGTGTCCTCAGTAGGAATCCATGGATATGAATCCAGCTGTACTTATGTCCTTACTAAATCCATCTTTCTTCAGAACTTCTTGTGTGTTTGTTTTCCTACCATACTGTTAAGTCTAGATAGATGTCTTGGGGTGAGATATTTCCAAACTAGACTAAAGGCTGTTGTGTGTCATTTATCTGTGCTGTTGTTTTATTTATGACCTCCTTTAGTAATTAGCGGTCTGCCAACAGATTTTGTTCTTTAGGTATGTAATCAAATGTGACTTAAGGTGACTGTTCTGTGGGCTAATTTGGTCCTAGGTGACCAGCTCTCCAGTGTGCATGGACATGAATGGCATGTCAGTCCCCACTGAGTTCTTGTCCAGGCACAATTCTGATGGAGTCATTACCTTCGTCGACCCAAGGTGCATCAGCGTCATTGGCTACCAGCCCCAGGTCAGTGAGGCACTGCAAATATGCAGATGTTTTAAACCTTCACAGCTTTCCAGTGAAGACATTTGTGTGACAAAAAGTTAACAGTGCTTGGAAAGAGTTTTAGTCCTGTAGATCTTTACTTCTGCCAATCTATTGAGCAGTAAGCAAACATCATTTATGGCATCTGTTATTATTTAGGCTTACATCTGCTCCTCTGAATAGTCACAGAACTGAGTAGAATAGTAAATGAAATCCTGACTACCACAACTCTTCTTTGGATAACTCTCAATAGTTGCAGTTTGGAAGAAAAAATTTCCTGCTCATTTATTTTTCCCGTTTACTTTGACTTCAGGTAGCTTTATTGTTTTTACAAAAACTAGTGCCATAAAATGAGCTGTAGCAGAGGATGTCAGTCTCTTCAAGACACCATTTCACAGTTATTAAAAAAATCACTCAAAATTTGTTTGTAAATACATATATCTGTGCAACAGTACAAATACAGTGTGGGACATGATGCTTACAAACCTGTTTGTGTGATTCATCCCTGATTAACTGAGTAGTCCCACTAAGGCAGGTAGATGTAGTGTCTGCAAGGATTACTTGCAGATCTGCAGGTGGATTTGTGTTGTGGTTTAAGGTTTTTACACATCTTTATGTTTTATTCTAGGATCTTCTGGGGAAAGATATTTTAGAATTCTGCCATCCTGAAGATCAAAGCCATTTGAGAGAGAGTTTCCAACAGGTGCCGTGTCCTGCTCCTTTTCTTCCATGATTTACTTATTATTGTTGTTATTATTTTATTCAGAGAAGTAGCTTTTATTTTACGTTTCAAGGTATTTCTTCTGTTATGCAGGAGAAGGAGGGGCAAGATAGAAATCAATTTGTTGATCAGTTAGTAATCAGTTAAGTTGCATAAATGCTAGTTTAAATGCGGCACGTGTGTCGGCTGTATTTTCAGAAATAAGTCAACATAGTTACACATTCTGCTTTCTTTTTACAAAAAAGTTAGATGGGTGTTCACAGTTAGAGCTGTTCTGGAGATGCCTGCATAGATCCCACTATGTTAAGTGGCAACTGAAAGTATTTACCTCCCAAGATGGGCTGTTGATTTGAAAGTAGTTCTACCCCTCTAATGCTGGATTGTTTGTGACCTAAATTCTCTGCTAGCATAGATGATATACTTCATATAAGTTAATGCAAGTTACACCACTTCACATCAACAGAGAATTTGACCCTTTTTCCTACTAGGAAATTGGAATGCAGAGAGAAATAACAAAAGATATACAACATATGGAAAGAGTTACTGATTTGGATTCATTTTTACAGTGGGCCATGTTTTTACATCAGCTATATCAAAGGCATTTATTCCATTGTAGAGCTTAGTGTTACAAATTGGTCTGGGACATACAGTAGGAGTGCTTTCCCCAAGCCCTCTGCCTGTTGCTGATCTTTTCAACACCTTCCCTGCTGCACTACAGAGCGTGGCATATTATGTTTGACTGATTACTGAGGTTCAGTTGATCTAAGTGGTTCCAGATTTTCTTGACAACAGTCTATAGCTCAAGCAAGATTTGATGATCCATCTTGCATTGAATGCTGAGATGTATTTTTAGCTGTGAAGTGTGGATATGAAGTGACTTCTAAAACAATTTGTATAACTAACTATTTATTCAGGCATGCCATGCAAAAAGTGAGCCTGAAAAGCCTCTCTGGGGAACACAACTAGATGCTGTTCTGTGTTGATAGAATAGATTGTGAAACTGAGGTTATGGTCTCTACAGAAGCATTGGAGATAGTGTAGGATACTGGTACTCCTGAGCTATTTCTCACTATCCCCTCCTTCAGGCAGAGGCTACCAGCCCCACTGCTGAGCTAGCAGAAAAGGCTGTGAGCACTCTGCATCCACTTCAGTGTCCCTTGAGCAGGCTGAGTTCAAAGAGCAGCCAAAGACTTTTCAGGATGTGGTTCCCAGCCTGTGAAAGTTAGATGCTTTACATAGGTTCACCACACCCAGTTATCTTCTTTGCCTCACCTTGGGTGGGGGTGTGATGTTGCAGCTGAACCTACCTGATGGGTAGCTGTCACCAGGAGTCAGGTACTACTCCCCATCTTCTCTCCTCCCTGATCTCCTCCCCACCCTTTCTACTTTCGTGATGCACAGATGGATTTGCTGGGTGGGCTAGTTAGGGTACTAATTGCTTTTGCATGGGACTAGCTTTCAGCTGGTTCAGCTCCCTGAATTTCTTCCTGATCGCACCAGTGGCGCAAGAACAGCAAGAACACATATGCTGTTTTTCACTAGTGCCCAAATGATTGATTCCATTAATTTATCCAAGAGGCAATGACAAAGAGCTGCTGGATAATAACATGTCAAACATCCGTCTCTAAAGTGATTGCCTGGGGCTCAGAAGGGCTGACTAACTAACATTCAAGTTAATGACTTGGTCCACACAGCGTTCACCAAGAGTGAGATCAGGCAGTGGGAAGCTGCCAGAGTATCTCAGAACTGGGTTGCTGGGGACTTCACTGTCACTACGTACTGTTAGGCATGTGCACAAATGATTTGCTGGATCAGACCTACATGATTTGCTGAAGGTCATACAAAAAGAGAGCAGAAAATAATGCAGATTAAGTAAAAGTTTCTGTTCACTCAACCTGTGTCCAATCCATGAAAATACTGTGCTGTTTCTTTGGTAGGCAATTCCTTTTTAAGTATATTTTTGTTCAGTAGAGTAGCAGTATAATTTGGGCTGTTCCTTCAGTCATGCAATAAAAGACTGAAGTAAACAGTTAAACTATGCACCAGGTGGTTTTTATTTCCAAAGAATGTAAGAAAGCAAAGATTAAATATTAGCTTTGAATTTTTTTTGTGCTATCTTGTTTGTGTGCACTGGTTTAAGACAGTTCAGGATTTTCCCACTAGTGATCTCTATTCTTTATATATTATTACAGAATTAATGTTTGCTTAATTCAGACTTCAGGACAATAGATCACTGCAGTTTGTTTTATTATTGTTAGTTTGGCCATGAAAGTCTCTTTGTTAAAACACAACTGTGATTTCCAATAACACTTATTTTCTAAAAACCCTCTCAAAACTTGACATTTCTAATTTGCTGACAGTATCAGAGCCAGGTTGGGGCATAACAGAGGAGGGAGGAAGGGCTTTACAATTTTTGGTCAATTGCCAGAATCCATCTCAAAGCTTCTGCTTCCTTGGGAAGATAAATTCATTCATCAGGGTGGGAAAATCAGGCCAGAGTAAGATAGTCTCAGGGCCAACATCAACAAATAGAGCTTAGTATCAAAGAATGCAGAATACAGCTATTGGATGTCCAGTAGGATGCTGTTCAGATTGAACACTTTTACACAGGCTCTGTGGTTTCTACCCTGGGTGTGGTACTAGAAAATTGCTGATAAAAAATGTCGCTCACTGAACTCAAACTACAAAAGTAGTAAAAATATAGGCATTTGCCTCAGTATTATTTTGAGCTTTCTTAGGTATTACTAAAGGGCTTTTTATCTTCTATTTGCATTCTTTCCATTTAATTCCATACCCAGTTGATCAGATTGAAAACGCAGACCTTTGGAAAAAACAGGATTGAAGCATTTTTATTAATCCAGTTACTTGTCGATAAAGGCAGAGGGTAAATATTGGAGTTTTCTCCTCTTAGAGAATACAGGCTGCAGATAGCTAATAGAAAATAAATTCTAGTGGATAAGGATTAACAATCCACAATGAGATGTGGCATTTCCTTGCAGCAAACTTTCCCTTTCATTCCCTGAGGCACCCCTTAGATAGCTTGGTGGAAAAGCAATAAAAAGTAAACATAGATAGCCCAGGTACGTGCAAGCTGAATGACTTGGAACAATATAAATTTTCCTCTGACTTTAACCAAGATTTTTAGATACTACATGAAAGGCAACTACAGTGCCACTGTGCAAGTATTGTTTTGAGTGTACTTTACTTGGCTGCTTCTTAATTCTCACTTGATGCCCAACTATTGACTTCAACAAAACCTCATCTATCAAAACCAGAATTTGAACTGAGCGTTGCCAGATGACTGAATTCTTAGTTATAAACAAATAAGCTGTCCAAGCAAAGAATTTGCTCTCTGTTTTTAATTAATACTATTAAAATGGACAGTGGCTTATCAGTGTTCTCTCCCTTCAGATAGTGGCTCACTCTTTCCTCTTTTGAAAGCCAGAATGTTTCCATAGCTTTCTGTAATTCAAGCTTAAAACACACCAGTTATTGCTGGGTTCTGTTCATTTGCACAGGAGGTAGCTATCTCCTTATATTAACCTTTCTGAATGGTATTGCAGGTTGTGAAACTGAAAGGTCAAGTCCTGTCTGTGATGTATCGTTTTCGCACCAAAAACCGGGAGTGGATGCTGATCAGAACCAGCAGCTTCACATTTCAGAATCCTTACTCTGATGAGATTGAATACATCATCTGCACCAACACTAATGTAAAGTATGTGCCTTTCCAGATGCTTGTGTATGGGGTTTTGAAAGAGTTTAAGCATTGCTTTTTGCTGTAAAGCAGCATTCTGATTTTTTTTTTTTTTTGTAGCCTGTTTCTAACTACTTTTATTTTTCTGTAACAGTGCAGTCTGTAACAGGGTTTTTCTGCAACATGACATCTCACAACATAGCTGTTTCTCTGTATCACGATCCTGCGATGCTTCCAGGGCCTGGCTGCGCTGGGGAAGAAACATCATTTATCTGTTATGTCATTAGACAAGCTCATTGATCTCAGTCCAGGCTGCCTGAAACTAACACAGAGCTTCCAGCAGCAGACCAGCTGTCCTGATACTGGAGGAAGGTTAGCCTTATCCCTAAGCCGAAGAGAGGGTTGCGTGTCCATGCTCATTGTGATCATACCATTCCTTAATCCTGGACATCTTTCTGAGCTCGCTACTCTTATGGCCCAGAAAACTGGCACAATCATTTCCTTAGTAGGCTTGACTGGGAATGGTTCCCAATACTCAGTTAAGATCTAGTGGAATATCCCCAAGTATGGAGGCAAATCCAATCCTTATCTTAAGAGGGAAATTACAACATCCTGTCTTTGAATTAATATTTTCAGAAATCTGTCACTGGACCTCTTAGGAAGAGGTAACTCCAGGACTGTAGTGGAGGTTCATCACTCTGTAACTGAGCAGAGAAGCTTTTGGAGCCTCCCGAGTTCTGAGCCAGTTACTGCAGAAGCTAATCTGGCTTTATAATGTGGGGGTTTTTATAAATATTTCTTTTTTCTAATATAAACTTAATCTCTTTCTAAAACAAAATCTGCTTCTGGTCTGACCAAAGATGTTTTGCCAAGTTTTTACTTCAGAAGAAATTATTGGTTTTCAGATCTCAACCTGTTTGAGTGCATAATGGAAATGCTGAATGAGCAGTCTGCTAGTGGAGATGCATGCTGAGAGCTCCACTTGCAAAACCAAACCCCTGAGGCTTTGGCATTTGAGCTTAGGAAGCTAATAAGTGTCTCACGGTGTTCCTTGACTTGTTCCTTTGGACACAACTAGAGGGGCTGTACATTCACTCACTTGAAACCTAGTATCACAATTGGCTTGCTCAGTTTCTTTTGCATACTCAAAAAGTCAGGCTTAAACAGCTGAATAGTTAAGCTCATTGAAAACAAGCAAATGTGTCTTGAAATCAGACAGCTAAATATCTCTCTGTCTGCACTGTG
Source organism: Coracopsis vasa (assembly GCA_026283785.1). NCBI lineage: Eukaryota > Metazoa > Chordata > Aves > Psittaciformes > Psittacidae > Coracopsis > Coracopsis vasa. The sequence continues at coordinate 12,180 of JANHGB010018632.1, read as the reverse complement.
CATCAAAATAGATATTTCCACATTTCTGCTATCCCATATTTCTTTTCCAAATAATTTGTATATGCAAAACCAGGCCTGCAAAATTAAAAGCAACTTCTGAAATGTGTCCAGGGCTGGTTTAATTGTGTTTTGTTCCCAGGAGTCCACAGATAGAAAAGTGGGGCTGTAGTCTTACGTCGTGTTGACTCTTGGGAATGTTTTTTTTTGCTGAGGCTCCACTATACTGTTCAGCTTGGCATCGCAGCCCTTACTGAGATGAACAGGACTGTGCCAGCTTCTGGCTCTTGTTATCTTTCTCTTGCTAGGTTTGAATAACAACCCAGAAATGTTGACCTAATATGGAAGTTGCCTGCTGCTACTTTGACAGAGGATGTTCCCTCTTTCCTGTCATGGCGAAAATGTTCTAGTCTGATGGCAAGATACAACCCGTATACATCTGCTTTTGAATAGTAGAAAGAATGCATTATTCAAACTTGTTTTCTGTTTTTCCCTGTTCTCTCCCACTTCAAAGACAGATTTCCAAAGAGGATTTACTGTAATGCGCTGCTGTTTCTGCCCATTTCTGGATATTTTTTTTTTTTTGCACGTTTGGGGCCATGTTTTGATTTCTGATTTCCTAGATGCCTCATGAATTATACGTCATGGTAACTGTTGATTTCCACTTCCTTGTGAAGCTCCTGCTGGGACTGGCTGTTCAGCACTGACCCCAATGTGCATGGCTGTCTTCACATGTTGGTAAAAGTATCAGATGTTCTGGGTCCAGCAACGTGCTTCACATGGAGACCAAGCAGGGGTGCCTTCCATTGCAGTTGTAGGCAGTTCTGCCCAAGACACACGTTGATGTGTCTGTCGTTGTGCTAACATAGCCAGCTCCATAACATACAGGTTTGAGGCGGTTCAAAATTCAGCATGACGTTGTAAAGACAATGTTGCTAGAATATCTAGGTTTAAATCAGGTTTCAACTCAGGATAGTTTAATGTCACAGTACATACATACATCTCTGTGTGTCTATTAAAGGAACAGTTGGTCAGTAAACAGAATTTTCCCAAAAGACTGTAGAGGGCAGTGGTGGTTCCAGTTGTGAAGGGATTGATTATATTTTGGTGGTGGTGGTTTGGTTGGTTTGTTTTGTTTCTTTTTTTCTCTTTTAGTTTTTATAAAGATACTCATTTGGAGCTTCAAACAGTCAACTTTCCAAACTTGCTTTTGGTGTGGAAGGATAACGAAACATTAGGTTCAAATGTTCACGTAGTTCCTGGTGAAAAAAAGAAAAGAAAACTTCTCTCAGTTTCACTTGGGTGTAGTCATCCAAGAGAAACTTCCTGGAGAAATGAAGCATTTAACGTTTAGCATTTGTGCTGTGTTCGGCTGAAAAGAAGAGTCCCCTGTTTGACCACATCTTCCTGTGTAGTTGGGACTGTTTGATTTCCGAAAAGAAAGAATAATTGTGATCAGTGTTTATTTAATATACAGATGGAGCACTCTGTGAATAAAATAATCTGTCATGATGACAGATAAAGACTACATGAAAGTCTTTTTTATGTATATAAATATATATTTATAATTTTATATATGTATATGAGAAAGATATTTTTCTGACCTTTTTGGAAATTATCATGTTTCATTTTGTAAACCCCAAGTCCTATATTTGTGCATTTATGAATCCAGCAGTTGTCCTGAGTCTCAAGACTTCTTGTCTTGGAATGAGCTGGCACAGGTCACTGCGGGAGACAGCCTGCCCGATGAATCAGCCCTGCTTGTGGGAGAGATGCTTTCTGTTTCACATTCTCATGGGCCAAAATACTAAAGAGATGAACTATTCTGATAAAATTCCAGTCTAAAACAGTGGTGCTGAAGACTTACTTTCTCATGATCTCCATGCTATCTGTGGTCTGTCTGATCCCTCAAGGCTGGTGTTGCACAGACCTTTTCATAGAGGTGAATTGGAGGTTAAAAGAAGGTCTGAAAGAGGATTTTACAATGGCAGCCTCAAGGCTTTTATTGCTCCCATTTTGTTCAAACCAGACACAGGAAGCACGTGTGCCTCCATTACATAAACACAGCTTGGTAGGGATACAGTAGTATTGTTTCTCTCTCACCAGAGAGACTGTTAATTTTAAAGTTCAAAGACTTTTTTGGTTACTCTAATGGCTGGAAAAGGAACAGGTGACTTCAGTGTTCATAGAGAGAAAGAGTAATCTGGCTTAAATCCTTTCCAATGTCAAAGGAGCTTTCACACAATCTTCCCTTTTCATCCAAATACATTTACTTAAGTAAATTTGAAGTAACTATCAAATCCTTCAGATTTGCTGAACCATTCCCTGTTCAAGCCAGAGGCATTCCCAGTTTCATACCGAACCTGTGGGTGAACCAGGAGTTCCTGCAGTAAAGCAGGAGTCCTCTGTTGACCTAGACAATGCCTTACTTGCTATGTTGAATATCCTGTAGTGCCAGGAACTTTGTTTTTCATTTTCTTCTTGAAGCTGTGAAACTGAAATTGAAACCAAGGATGGTTTGAGTTTGGGTTTGGGTTTTGCCCAAACCAATAATAATCCCTTGTTCTCCGTCATCTTTACAGAAACCATCTAGCGATTGGGTGATTTAAGGGACCTGCATGTGTTCACTGTTCAGTCAGAAGGGCTGGTTAGATGGCAGGGTGTGAAGCACCAGCTCTCTCTGGTTGGCTGGTCCATCAATTGCTGCACAGCTTCTTTCAGGTTTCAAGCATCATTTGAACTATTTCTACAGTAGCAGCAAGCAACAGCAGAAGATACTAACCTGGTTTTGTACTTGAGTCTTACTAAGTGCAGCATAGCTTGTACAGACTTCAAGGAAGATACTCTTTTAAGTCTTTGGTTTTTATAGGAAATGGTTTTGGGAGGTTGTTCCCAAAGTTCAGTGCTGTTAGCACGATGTGGTATTTATATTGTACTGCAGCTTAACGAGTATTAGAGATGAAAGATAGAGAAGGGCAAAGGAGCACTAAGTTAGAGAAGTGCCTACAAAACAAATAACGAGTAAGTATGCTGTTTTGTTTGGCTCATTTGTATGTATATGGCTGAATCAAGAAAACATACTTTATACGGAACAGAAGAGACCTAATGTGCTGTTTATTGACACGCGCACCAGGTCAGTGGTAGTAAAAACAAATGAAACAGTGTAATTAGCTTTCACGTTAACAACAGGATTTAATGGGTGTTTATTGTCCACAGAGTGGTATTTAGAAAAACTTCCCCATAGATTTGCCATGATTAAATTGCCTCCCATAGCTCTGTGGAATAGTATGCATGTTATGCTTGTGAACAGAGAATTTCTTTGCATTCCAGAGGTAATTTTTAGGAATTCTCAGTTGGCTAAAATCATGTGGAAAATCCATGGTTCTCTCATGACCTGGAGAGTACTGGCTTTTTTTTTGCGTGTTACTCATAGGACAAAAGTTATTTTGTATCTTACATGTACTTACACCGTAAGGCTAGCAGAAGGCTTTTGCCCATCTACTCCGATCTGCTGTTTGTTGCAGGTCACAGGTTTTTGTCCAGTTTGCCATTAAAGCTAGTAACTGGTGTCTGAGCAAAGTGTCCTCTGGAAAAGTATCAAGGGATGGAAAAATCTGTTACTTACTTCAGTACCTTGAGAGTTCCCTCACTTTCCCATCAGTTTGTGCCTAACTTGTCATTTGACTTTGCATGTTTGTCTCTCAGTGCCTTGATGTTTTAATCTATATAGTTTAAAACTTAAAAGAAGATTTGGATAAAAATCTAAAATAGAAGCCTGTGGCCAAAAATGTGTCCTAATTTTCCGGAGTTTCAAATCCACGATCTTGTTGTTTTGCAAAATCCCATCTATCACCACTTGTCACATTATAGTGCTCTCTGGGAGAACACCCACATGGTGTGTAATTCCTCTCAGCTGGGTGGTTTTTGCTTCAGAGAGAGGCCAGAAACTGTGACCACTGTCAAATATCATTTGCAAGGATCAAGCTTTCTTGTCAGTCCAACTCCAATTTTATCTTTTATCTCCAAAAGATCCAAATTTTGGTCTTACAAAATTTGAGTGTGAGTTATTTCCTCTTTGCTAAGTGAGCAAAGAGCCTCACAGAGATCGTACGCTTCTGCACATCCTCAGGCCAGAAGTAATCTTGCTACTTGTGACCAAGCGGCAGAAAGCAACTGTTGATGAAAGGTGGAAAACATTTAGATGGTTTTGCAGCTGCTGAGGCTTTTGTCATTACACAGGCAGTCTTCCTTGAGATGCTGCAATGCCAGCAAGCTCCCAGCTTGGCCTCTAGAGACTGGGTCAGAGCCTCCTGTTGTACTAGCCAGTGCCAGAGCAAGGAACTGTGCCTTCTCCATCGCAATGCTGCTTCTTCAGACAAGGCATGCAGTGAATCCTTTGCTTTTTACAGGGAAATCTCAAGCTGTTGTGCCTGTTTATCAGCTGAACTGTTGGCTGCACGCTACTTTCAATGGGAAGTTGTGAAGTGAAGGTGGTGCTGAGCTCAGAGCTATTGCTTGCCTAGGCTGCAGCCTGGGCACAACTCAAAGCCAGCGGTGTGCTGGCAAGACCCTGTGACTCTCGTATTCTGCCATCCCAGCTTAAAATGGGACAAAGTGGGGTTTGTCTGCCTGTAAACAGTCACACAAACCTGTGCTTAGACAAGTGAGGTTCCTAATGACCCAGCATGGGGATCATATAAGTCCGAACAAGAAAGCATAAATTTGATTTTAATAGTAAAATTCTGTTCTTAATGCAATCCTTTCAAAAGGATTAGGTTTTATTTCTGGTAAGCTGTACTGCACAGTGGCTTTTTGTGTAGAAGCTTTTTTGTTACAGTAATTTTAAAGTGTCCAGTAGCAACAATTAATAGAGCTGGCTCTGATTCTATAAATTAGGAGCTTTGAATTTGCCTCCTTTCGGAATTTTAAAAAGCGAGTGAAGAATTTGATTCAGAAGATCACATCTGCTTCAGCTGGGTATATTGCAAGTATATAAAAGATCTGTGTGTTTGTATAAATGCAGTATATAAAGGCAATATTTGCACATATAAAATGTGAATATACTGACTTACTGCCACTTGCATGTCATCCCTACAGGCCACCTATCAGTTAATTCTCATGACTTCCAATGATATTGGCTAATTGTCATAGTTAAGTAACAGCATCTGACACTAAGCACAAATTAAGTGCATTTCAAAGATGTGAAGAGTTTTCAGCACTAAAGTTCTTCATTCTGCCAGATGGCCCCAAACATTTATTGCCTCTGGCAGCTGCTTTTAAGTATTTTTCTATTGGGCTTAAACCACGACACTGCTGCACATTTCATTTTTCCTAAATTCATATGATTGGATTAAGGCTATTACTTCCAGTGATTTTTATCTCATTTAAACAGTGGATATTTTTTGTTCAGTTCTGATTAGCATGGAAAGGAGTCTTGTTTTTTCTGTAGCAGTAGTCAACACAAATTGATTTTATGTAATGTCTTGATTTTATATAGTAGCACACAGAATTTATTTCTGACATTCAATGCCTTAAAAGCTTTCAAAAATTTAATAGAGTCTGCACTTGGATCCTGATGAGACTAGAATCAAAGCATGTTAAATAGTTTGTATTGCAAAGGGATTTATATGCAGTTCTTTCTAGCTCAACAGGTTATTCCATATTCATGTCTGACATGCTTCAGACAGAGCTTTGATCACCTTTTCTTACTGCCTGGCATAATTCTGTGTTAATGTTACTGGAGGTTTCCTGTTCAGTATGATCAGTGAAGAGGTCTGGTATATTCATCATTAACATGTAGAAGACATTCTTGGTGTTTTAATATTGAATTCTTAATCCTTTATAGGGAGGTCAGGTTCCATCCTACATTATTTGCCCCCTTCATTTCTGTGATATCACAGCAAAAGTCTTATGTGCCCTGGTGCATTCCTGTGCTGCAGTCTTTCTCAATGAGGAAGCTTTAAAAACCTATTAATTTCACAGGAAAGGATTTACTGTATCACCTGAGAGGTGTTTCACTTGGAGTATAAAATAAGAGATGTGGCTGTTCCTTTTTGTATCTTAATTGGTTTTTGTAACAAAATAATTTTGTCTCCTTTGCAGACAACTGCAGCAGCAGCAAGCAGAACTTGAAGTACATCAAAGAGATGGGCTGTCATCCTATGACTTATCGCAGGTGAAATCTCTCAAGTTTTTATTTTTGTGCCTCTGATCTTTTAAAACATAAAGCAATCTTAGATTTCAGAAAAACTAAAAGTACTTTGTGACTGTCCTTGAATTCCTTCTTGTCAAATATGATGGAGGGAATTACCTTCCTCTGTGTATCTCAACAGGTGCCTGTTCCAAGTATACCAGCTACCGTTCATGAGGGTGGAAAAACTGTGGAAAAGCCTGATGCTATCTTCTCCCAAGAGAGAGATCCTAGATTTGCTGAGATGTTTGCTGGAATAACTGCTTGTAAGTGAATGTGTCTGATGTTTAGGTTTTAACACTGCTACACTTGGTTACAGGATGTGGAACACAGCTTCAGGGGATTGAAGAGAATCTACAACATGGCAGAGAAATTTCCAGCAACATCAGCCTTCAGGACATATTCTAGAATTTACTTTTAGTTGATATTTCCCCTAAAGATGGTGAGGAGTAAATTCAATGAGGGGACGACAGCTTTGCTGTCATCAGAGCTACCTATTTTTGATTCTCTTTTTCACAGGGACACCTCAAGCAATGCTTGTAGATACTGAACATTCTGAGTAGAACTTGCCATTTCTAAGTACATACTTTCTTGGACAGCAGACATGAGTTCATCTCTAAAATAGACATGGATTAAGAAAGTTACCATGTAGTTTTAAGATAGGGTTTTTTATCATACCATCAGCTTTTACATTGATGCTTTCAGAGACACATGCTGCCTTAAAGTGGAATAATATACTTGGTTTCTGGTCAGTTGGGGCACCTCCAGTCACATTACCTGTGAGTAAGGCCTTGCTTTTTTTCCTACAACTTCTGAACTTGTTGCCAAGTTCTCATAAGAGTGATAAGAGTCTCAGAAATAGTACATTCTTCCATAGTTTGTGAAAGTATAGAAGTCCTTACTGAGTGCCCCCACCAAAACATTTCCTAGCCCTGTTCTAAGAAATAGCAGCCAACTTGTCAGTGGGACAGACATAACTGACTCAAACTAGACCCAGCTTTTGCTGCCTGTTGTCCTGACAGACAGAAGTCATTGAGAAGACTGGCAGCTGAAGGGGTCATCTGAGATGTATCTGTAGGGAACCAGGCTTGTTAATTCCACTGCTCGTGGAAGAACTCATAAATTGTTTATTGTTCTTAACTGTCCTCACTGAAAAAGAGAAGTTTTTACATTTGTTTTAAATAAATCAATGTGCAAGTGTCACGCAGTGCATGAAGGAAGTGACCCACAGGGTTTGACTCCAGGGGTGCTGGAAGATGACCTCACTGCATTGGTTTCTTATGTCTGGATTGGCCTTTGCAAATGGAGAGGGCATTGTAACTGCAGAACAAAGTTGATATTCTGTCCTCCTGTTGCTAGGACTTCTCTGTTATTTTTGTTCATCCTTGTCTGTCTACTCTAACAGTGAAGTCAACAACTGAGGCCATAAAAGGGGTCCATTAGAAGGTAGCAAGAGTCCAACCCTAAACACCAGAACATGTTTTTCCAAGCAAGAACATCTTGCTTTTTGGCTGCCTTATTGGCTCTTTTTCAGGCAGCTCTCAACTGTTTGTGGGTAGGGGTTGGGGTTAAGGGTCTGTCAAGCTGTGAGGTAGCTGGGAGGTTATGTACTTGAAAATGCCATTTCTCTTTTCACTCTTATCAGTTTACAGGCTATGCTTTCTTTGGGACATTCACCCTGTCTGAATTTCTCATGGGACTTGTGATCAAGGTCTTTTCTGAATGACAAAAAGAAATGGTTCACAGTTAGAGATGAGATACATTGGCCAAAACCAATATTGACAAACCTGCATGCTGCCTGCAACATATTTGCATTATGTTGTTACCTGATCTCATTCTCTGCTACATTCGGTAAAAATACAGGTTTGCCATGGGGAGGTTGTTACCATGGTTTTAATTATGTGGCTACGCATAATTGAAAAACAAAAATGGGGAGAGGAAGCCTGGCTTCACCAATTCATGCAAGTGCCTAGAAGCACAGGATGATGTGATTCTTACAGAGATCTGCCTTCTAAAGGCAGATACACTGTTGCTGCTGGGAGAGGAGCATATGGTTGACCAGTACAGTGATGGGGTTTAGAGAGAAGCAGGTAAAACACCAAAAAAAAATAGATTTTCAATGTTGTACCAAGGGTGAGAGCAGAGAATTAGTGTGCAAAGGCCTGCGTGGGAATACGGCTGGGAGAGGTGTGAGCCAGATTCAGAGGCTAAAGAGCATTCAGGGTAACTCAGGAGAGAGATTTCAAAGCCAATTTATCTGCTCATGATTAGTTTAGCTGTTCCCTTTGTCCTGGCCTCATCCTGCAGCACAGACCCTGGAAGCTGCCATGGCAACTGTGCTCCACTTGAGGAATTCCAGTTCATTTAGTGTATTCTTGGTTTTGCTGGTGAGTTGTTCTCAAATATCTGAAGTACCCGCAGGATTTTGGCTCAGTCTCTTCCATCCCTGAGAGTTTGGTATCCCTGTAAAGGGTGGCCTTAGAAGGTGGCACATCTTCCATTCTCAATTCTTCCTGTTACCTACACAATCTTCTCTGGACCTTGTCCCCATTTCTCCTTTGTTTTCTTATATAAGAGCATAAGTTTGCAGCCCAGACTCAGTGTCTGTGCTGGGCAGTATGTAGCTAGTGAGGAATTTCTACAGATTTCTACATGACAGGAGAAGCAGTGACAGCTTTCATCAGTGGCCTACACACTCCTCCAAGGCTCCTGGGAGATAATTTGAGGTAACTTCTTTCTTTCAGAAGGTGAGCTTAGATTCTTGTTAGGAACATAACATAACTTACACAACAGTGAAGAGCTGTTGTGTGTTGGGAGGCCTTTGGTGAGCCATGCTAGCAAGGTCTCTAAAAGCGAGGGAAAACTAAAATATACTCTTATTACTTGTGAGTTGAATGGGCCTTTTGTCCAGGAGAGCATCTTGTCAAATGAGTGGGAAGCTGGAAAGAGCAAATGGGAAAATGAGGAGGCAGACTTGATTTCTAGACCTATCAGAGGTGTGTAGCAACAAATGCACTTGGAAGTAATAAGGTAAGATGGGAAGTTGAATAAAGGGTGGTGAGGCAGACCTTCAAATGATTTTCAGAGAAGTAGTAGTAGTGAGGTTTCCCTGGTCTTTGGAATAATCCAGTGCCAGAAAATTAAATTAAGGGACTGAATGGCACTGTTCACCCAATCTCATTTCTTTCAATTAGAGACTGATCTCCAGTTGCCACATTAAGAGTAGACTATAAAAGTTAATGGCATCCCCATGTGTGTGTTATTCACTACGCTAGTCTGTCTTACGCCCCCCTGGGGTGCTTGCATCCTGTTTCATGGCTCCCTCGAGCCACATACAGGACATCATAATCCATAAGAGACCAGTGTTTTGCATTGCCACAGCTCAAGTGGGCAGGTTTTGGAGACACTCAGGCTGCGGTAACAGTGGAGGGCCTCTCGTGGTGCCAAAGACATGCCCTCACCTGAGGCTGCCCCCAGGTAGACATAGAGGCACATCTGCGTCAGACCTTCTTCATACCAGGCTTGTTTCATGTGGCATTTCCCCTGGGCAGACATCCCATCTTTCTTCCAGAAAACCTTTGTTCCCTTTTTTCATCTTGTAGCTGGACCCATGCCCCCATCACTCCCTACCTCAGCCAAAGCCACTCTGTCTCACATTCACCCTCCTGCCTATGTGGTCAGGAGCAGCTTCCCGCAGGCGCAGAGAAGGTCTGTGTTGTGTGACCAGAGGGCACGTACCAGTGTTATGTTCTTTGCAAACAATAGCATTAATGAGGTACATCCTGAGAAGAGGGTATGAAGTACACACAAACCAGCTGTGCCTCTTGTTTCCTACTGAATTGTCATGTAGCCCTTTTGTGTCACTCTTAATATGTTCCACAGGACTTCTTCATAAAGCTTGAAGAGGGAAAGAAAACTCACTGATGCAAAAATATATATATTGCGATTCTCATTAAATAATTTTGCCTTCATTTTCTCATCCCCTAAACTTCTTTTTTTTCTGTGATTTGTTTTTCTTCTGTAGCAGATAAAAAAATGATGGCCTCAGCATCAACAGCAGGAAACCAGCAGCTTTACTCACAGGGAAGCCCATTTCAGCCAGGACATTCAGGAAAGACTTTCAGGTACTGTAGTCCAGATCCTAAACATATCAGTTTCTGTCTGAGAGTGGGGAGCTGTTCCCCTTTGATCTGGTGGAAACAAAACCAACCTAAGGTGCAGGGGATTTCTTTACATGAATGAGATTTGGTTTGTGTACTCTTTTGTCCTATGTAGTATCTCAGCACTTGGGCTAGGCTTACAGGCTGAGATGGTCTTGATATCTCTATTAAAAATACTCGTTGCTGTGATGATGTAATTGAAAAAAAGCTAAGAAGCATCAACAAATCACAAAGGGAAATAAATGTGAGAGGTGGTGGGGCAGGCTCGGAGATCTGAGCAACATTCAACCAAGCTAGGTTGATGCAAAGTTTTGTTTTGCACCTAGAGCTGTCAATGCTTCTGCAGGCTGACTTGAAGAGCATCAGTGTGGACACCTTATTAAAGGGAGCAGAGGATGCTTCATCCATAGTCCTTGGTGAGAGCTAAAACACAGACATGAGTAGTTTTCTAAGGCAGCTTCCAGGTGCACATAAGGTGGTGGTTTGGCATTTTCCAAGGCATTTTTGAGTAACTCAGAGTGCATGTTGTTGCCTACCAGCTGCCAATACAGATTTGCCTAATCTGAAGTTTGAGAGTTTGCCTTCATTTCCAGTGAATTTTCGAGAGTGATTATATTTACCTTGGTGCCTTTCCTGTCTCCATTCTGGGACTGTCACACTGGGATTTCATCCTCCTGTTTTTTTCAAGGTTGTGAAAGTGAAGGAACAGCCATTCAGAGGCTTTCAGTTCCAGGAGTTAGAACAAATCTGCAAATGATAATTTTATTTAAACACATGTGTCCTTAAAGTTGCTAATAACCTCAGTGGGGAGAAATAAAATCCCCATGCATGTGCTTTGTCAGATTAAAACTAAGAATGACTTAGGGGGGAATATGACAGTAAACTAAAATGTCTTTTAATTGGATATTGTATATTGCTGGATGGTTGGCTTGCCATCATGGGGTTTGGTGTGGGGTTTTTTTGTTTCCTTTGTTAATTCCTGATGTTTAACACTAGCTTTTTTCCTACTGCTGTTCTATTACATCAAATAATGACACATATGCCAGCATTTCCACCTTGGTGAACTGTCCTCCTTGAATGCTCTCCAGCCTGGTCCATTCTAACAGCCTTTAGGCACTATTTTGCAGGCTTCTGGTTTCAAAGTACATGTTCCAGATACAGTGCAAGTCCCTGCAATGATGAGACTTGCCGATCCAGCTGGGCAGGTGTTGGCAGTGGGGGCAGCCCTTCCCAGCAGCTGTTGTGTGCTTCTCGGTTCAGCCAGATTTAGATGGACCTTCTGGTCCATGTTTGCCTCTTCAGAGACTCTGTAGTAGTGAAAAATAAAATAAAAAATAAATTTAAAAAAATCCCAACTAACAGAAAACAAACTCTACAAAGAATTTCAAAACACACACTTTGCTTTTCAGCAGCTTAAGAACGAGAGAATAGCAAGTCCCATATTCAAATGCCTGCCACGTTTTGCTTACCACTGTGGGAGGGCTTTTGTCAGCCTTCTCAGAGGATTCAGATTCCTGCTTCCTCTCTGCTCAGCCTTGTTTACTTCTTTTCTCAATCTGCCCTCTTCTTTCTCTGTAAGACTGTGAAAATAGGCAATAGGGAAGAGACTGGAGAAAAGAACAATCTGTTTCAGTTGATGCACAAGAGCATTTTTATATGTTGTGTCTTCATTTATATTAATTTATGTATTTATAGATGACATGTAAAATAATGTATAATTTAATATATGAAAATATAGAAAAGTGTGTTGACAATGTGTGGTTACATAGATTCAGTTGTTCTAGATTTTCATGAGAATAAATACTAAAGTGGAGCAGTCCTTCATAAAATTGT
>JANHGB010018629.1:32374-54777 GCA_026283785.1 Coracopsis vasa | reverse complement strand
CTTCCCACCATGTGAAAGCGAGTTGCTGCCTAAGAAAGTGCAAATGCTTTGTACTTTCTAACAAATGCTGTAAATCAGAAATTGTAGTAATTATCTCACATGAAGTCTCTGTAATAAAGAATTAAATACCAATGTTCTTGTTAAATACTTATGAATCACTTCCCAGTAAGAAATGACACCACCTGTCATGTTTCACATACGGAAAATGGGGAGAATGAGCTGAACTGAGGCAGCTAGTGACTGTGCTGTACAGTGGTTATTGCATGACACAAGGAGGTGTATTATACTGCACATTCCTTTCAGGCAGAGAAACTTAGCAGAAGCTGCACAGCTGACAGTGTTAGCAGCAGAAATCTTAAAATGACAGTTTAATTAACAAAGGTGTGCAATTTTTTGCATGCAGAGAGCAAAACAAGAATTAGATCAATTTCTTTATGAACTTATTAAATACATGCAGATATTGCATGTAGATACACAGTTGTGACTGTTGCCTTATTAATAGATTGTAAGGTGCAGGAAAGGAGGAGCAATCCAAGGGCATGTTTTAACAATGTTTCTGGAACAAAGCACTAGATGAAACAGAAACATTCAGGAACTCAGATGAGCTGCTGCTGCAGCTGGGAACATAGGCTTTGAGATTGGCATTTATAGCCTATGTAAGTAATGTTTATACCAAATCACACAACTCTAGTGTTGTAAGCTAAATGCTTCAGAGAGAATAAAGTAGAATATAGTATATTCTGAGTCCTTTGACTGCTAGGACATTTAGTAGAGTACATGTCAATAAGCAGAGGAGTAGTCCCACTAAGATCTGAATGAGCAGCTCTTTAAACATCTATTCAAAACATATCCTATTCTGTTGCACTTTGGGATATATTAGAGACCTTTTTTTCTCCATCATTTTGATTTGTGTTATTTTACTGCCACTTGGCAGTTTCATTGGTGGCACAATATGATTTAGAAGACTGAAATAATGTAGCAGAATGGGAAGGAAACTTCCAAACACCATTCTTAAAAAACAAGGTAGTTTTTTAACAGGTAGTTTGTATAAAAACAGTTTTGAGAAAATGCTGTTGTATAATAATCAATTACTGTCTTTGGAAAATTACCTTTTTTCCCAACTAGTCCCTACTGAGGCTTCCAAACCGCTGTGTCAAAGTTCATTCAAATCAGCTAAAACTGTAAACTGATATGTAAACAAAACACAGTTTGAGGTTATACCAGTGCTGTCTCTCATTGTGCAAATCTTGTGCCTTTGACTGAGAGAGGTCATGTGTCAGCACAGTCATGTTTATTCGGATTAGTGGCTGTTCTTCTACCAACAAGAAAGTTGTAACTGCTTTCATGTTGTTTGCAGTTGTATTTGTAAAGGCATGATGACTAAGTTTCATATGTTTCTATTAATACAAAGATGGTTGTCATTGATATCAATACTTGCTGTTGCATAAAGCATAAAGCAAGAAATACCTTAGATACCTCTTAGAAAATAGTAGAAACTTCTCAAATGCACATTGCAATATATATTTGGTTTTAAAAGTTCTTGGTTTTACAGTGCCAAGGAAGCCTTGTTTCTGTCAGGACATGAACAGTTTACTTGTTTTTTGTTATGTGCCAATTGCAGTGGAAATGATGCAGCACAAAAAACTGCTGACTAAAGAGTCAGTTGTATTTTCTAGGTATTTTCTGGTTTTGAAAGAACACTGTCGATTATCTCAAGTCCTGCAGTTGTATAAATTCAACTTCTGCCAAGTTATTACACAGCTAATGCTGGTAAGAATAGAGAAACCTACGGTAGAAGCTACCTCCTAAGTCATATCTTATTATTTTCAATATTAAATATAAAATGGTATTAAATGTCTCATCTTATTTGTCATGACATTCCTTAAATGACATTGTATCCTAACAATTATGTAAAGAATAATATTGCATATTGTACAGCAGCCATCTGCTGCTGCAGATAGGTGTGATTTACTAGAACAGGGGAACAACCAGAAGGATGTGAAGTAATGTGCACTGGTGCAAGGTGACACAATGCCACGGGTACCGTAAATCAGTGTACCCCAGTGAACAATAATAAAGATGAATCAATCAAGAAAGACAGCATTTTCACCAGATGAGGCATGTGATGGGGCCCTCTAACAAGTAAAGCACGATCTTACAGGCTCTCAGCCATGATCTGAAAGCAAGTGCCCCTGTGAAGAGCTGAGTAGACTCACAGTCAGGAACTTTCCAGTGGTTTGCACAGCCCAGACTTAAGGGGATCTGCTGGGCTCAGTGTCTGGTTTTGGAAGGCTCACTGTATTATCTGAGGTCTATGCATCCATCTGCACTTCTGCCCCAAGTTTAGGCGGGACATCTCGGTTGTGCTTAAATTATTAGCAAAAACATTAACAAAAACTTGTGCTGAAAATTTAAAGAACAACATTTTATTTGCAAGCACTGCTGTTCAGTCGTTCTTCTGGGGAGCTAGAAGATGTGAAATATTAACTAGGGCAGGGAGGCAGCTTCACAAATCACACAGCTAGCATGTTTTAAACATACCGCATGGGATACAGCAGTTAAAACAGCAGTTGTGAGCTGGTGATAGAGTAGCACAACTGCAAACACTGGACTGTGGGAGGAGTTTGGAAATATACCTAGGTATATCTAGGGATACAAATATACCATTATCTAAACCTGAGGTCCAGCTGTGGCCTGAGAAAGCTGGTGCCTCATACCTGCTTAAATGCTCTGCTTGAGTTTTGGGGTGCAGGAGTGCTGAGTGGCATTTCCAGTGTTCCCAGTCCATGATCACAGGGCATCTGACATCTGATGGGCACAGGCAAGGCCCAGCCTCCCACAAAACAGAAGAAAATGCATCAGTTTTCCTTTTGATGCGGACACCTAGCTAGCTAGAAGCAGAAAGTACTCAGCCCCTCACCTCGGGGCTATGAATTATATCAATAAATATAAGCATAAAATTTGGGTGGAGAGCCCCAGTACTCAAAAGTTAGGGCCTTGTTTCTTGTTTGCTCTCCCTCCACTCACAAATATTACAAAATTTGCTGCATAAGGACCCACTTGCAATGTGAGAGGATGAGCATTCATCCTCCACATGTGCGCTTTGACCTGCTTCACCTGTTTTCTAGTGATGGGGACGCTGTCTTCAAAGCTGACAAGGCTTTCCATTTCTTTCCTCTGAGCATTTTTGAACTATTTTGGTAGAAATTACTAGAAAGTCACGGATAACAAAAATGACATCACCAGTTTTCATTCGTGCTTCTCATCTCCTTCTGTTCATTAGCTCTTCAGACATAAGCCTGTTTCTGTTGATCAGATGAAACAGCTACTCTCCTGAGCGCATCACAAGGATTTTATTTTAATCCATGTGAGTTATTTTAAGCATGTAATTGATGGGTTATAAAAATAGGCAGCAGGCCATTAAATATGTGAAAATTAGCTTGACTTAAACTGAGCTTGTTCAGACGCTGTCAAGGTTTCACACAGCAAAATACAACATACTGCCAGACAGATTCAAGATGTGCTTGATTCATTGGCTAGATGGCCACCATAGTTGAGCACGTATTATGCGATACATATATTAAAAATTAAGCTTCATCCAAAGGGAAAAAAAAAGTGGTATTTAGGTCAATAACACCCTGGAAAATCCTTACAGTGAAAGCATAAAATTTAACCACTGATGGAATGGAGTAGAATTAGTTAACCAAAACCTCCTCCTGTAAGCAAATTTGAAGTGCTGAGAAAAGTTGTATTGTTGTCTGTTGAATATAAACTTACCCCGCTGATAGAAACTGTTGAAGTACAAAACATGTTTGCATTAGCAGATAAAGGCAGGAAACAAATTTCTAGGAAAATGAGTTCCAGGCAGGAAAGTTGCCTCCAGACTATCAGTACCAAAGCAGACATAGTAGAGTCCTCTCCCTGCCTACAGGTGGTGAAAGAGCAATAAGCTTATACTGGGGAGAAAAGTTGTTGCTGTTGGTTAAAACAACCCCAAAAAAGTAAAAGAAAGATCTCAAAAGAGCACTGAGGAAAAATAAGTCAACTGGTCAGTACAAGGCTGGAAAGCAGAGTAATTATAAACCAAGCAGTTTATTGCCAGAGACTCTTGAAATCAGGGGAAAACCCATTCAGAAAGTTAATTGACTGTTAATAAATTAAGACAGCTATTATGTTGCTACCAATAAATTCCAATTTTTTTAAATAAAATTTTGGTGTGTGTATTAAATTAATTTTTCTATAGAAGCAGCCATCTGACAGCAGGTTGGAGCACTCCTAGTGAAAAACGCAATGAAATGGTTCAATTCCCAAAAGGAAATGAACAAAAGTTCTAGCAGAACAAGAAAGTTCAGTCCTGAAACTACTCATAAACAGGATTAAAAGCAAACATTTCTACTTTAAGAGAATGGACTGTTGGTCCATACCAATGATGCATGGATAAACTGCACATAGATTTTCCAGAAATAATTAGGCAGAAGGAAGGATGAAATTGGAGCTGACTTCACAGAGTGCATAGCCCAGCTTTAAAGAAAATTAGTAACAAGATCCAGGAAGGAATCACCTGGAATAGCAACTGAAAAAAATAGCAATCCAGATCAGCTTGTCAGCTGTTCAGAGTGAATGCGCAAAGTGGGCTGCAGATGGGGATACGGCAAAGGCTGCCGGGGAGCCAAGGCTCTGTCCTCCTTTCCTCTCCAGTGTGCTCCTGCTTGGAGTTCCCAGGAGCTCCTGCAGCAGTGGGGTGAGTCAGCAGATCGGTCCTGGGTTTTTAGGTCCCACAGACTGACTCTGGGGAGGAGGGTGGTAAGAAATCACTGCGTGCTTTTCTCCCTGTCCTCTGCACATGAAGGGAACAGTCCAAAACAGTTTTCCAAGAAAGCCTCAAAATACCCACATACACTGTCATAAGGCTTACAGTGCATACATCTCTCTTTTTTCCAGATCTTTATTACTCTGCTAAGATAGAATGAAAAGTCTATTCTTAAGCTGAGACATCATCAAAACCCTCTGAAGGTCAGAGTGCAGATGAGCACTATGTTTATTTCCCCTATTTCTTAGCTCAAATCACCAAGCAATTTCTTCTTTTAACATATGAAAATGCAGTGTCCTGCCACTAATCAGCTGTTGGACTCCAGGATTTTCATTTATCAGGCTTCAGACCGGAAGCAGTACAAAGCTGACACTTCTTTGGTTTGGGTTTCTTTAATGTTTTCTTTCACAGACTACGTAAGTACCAAATGATCTTGTGCCATTTTGAAGAAGCTTCAGGCTAAACCCTGAAAAAGACCAAGTTCTTCTTGAATATCGATACCTATATAGAACAGACAACTGTCCATTTGTATCTCATACATCTTCACTGCAGCACCACAGTAATATTTGATAACTTCTAAAACTATTTGAACAGGACTGTTTCCATCTTATTTTCATCTCATTTTCTTTTGTATCTCCTCTCGCTGTCAAGTGCTCTAGAGCCTCTGTGGAGTTGTGGTAACATTTGCTCTGCAGGTTTGAAGTCTTCTTGGCTTCTTCTTTGCCACCTAATAGTGCCTCTGGAACCCTGGTGACAAATGGCCACATTTTCTGTCCTCTGAAGACCTCTCTGCCTTTTGCCAGTCACATGGAGAGCAAGAGGCATAATCAGCAGGGCAAGGTGTGGAGCAGTCACTTTTGCTCCACTTTCACCTGCAGAAGTTGGAGGTGGCTCCATAAGGAGGGGAAGTCACATGTATATGCTTCACTGTGCATGGCACACAGGTAGGCTTTATGCCAGACCCTTAAATTCAAGAGAGCAATGACTGTAGCTGAACACACATACCATAAGGATTTCGAGTTCCCTTTCACGTGTGCTCAGTTTGTACTCATGCCATACCCACCTTTGTATGGTGGCAGAATAGTTTGTTAATGTGTATTTGGTTTCTGAGAGGGGTTTTTCAAGTGAAGACAGAACAACTTGTTGCTGATACTACTCAGAATCTGAATTTTAGGTGCTTTTTATGTCCACATAGCATGACTCAATGTCCCAGGAGTCTCAGTCTTAACAGCATTCCCAGAAGGCTAATACTTAAGTGCAAAGAGCCAAGTTTTAAGTGAATGAATGGCTCCTTTATACAGATGCAAGATTCAGTAAGGAAGATGCCCATGGAGACCCAGCTGGTGGGTGACTGGACTTCAAGGTCCATATACAGTCAGGGAAAAGTAAAAGACTTCTACAGGAGGCATGCGCAGTCTGAATAAATGCTTACTCCCTGCTATGGACTCTGTTCCCAGAATAGAATCAGCCCCAGATAACACACAATCTGAATTGCTTATATCTTTTTTGAACTGGGGGACTGTCTGTGTTGTCCAAGTCCCTGTCAGATGTCTGAGGAGATCTTCATATAGTCCAAATTTTCGAAGGTAAAATCTGGCTTGCTGTGATGTGTCAGGTTTGATTTATTTCAAAACTGAGATATTCAGAAAGCCCTATCACCCAGTCCCTGAGAATGAAGCCCTGAAAGACATGCTGCTTCCCCAAACACTGCTTCGCTTTGAAAACTTGATTTAAATTATATAGTGGGCAGTGTCAGCCCACTGTGGACTACTCCTCTTCTTCTAACCTTATCCTTTAACTGGCACTGACTTTTACAACTAAAACAGTATTTAGAAATTTATTTAATAAATATTTATTTATTTAATAAATATTTATTTAACAAATAAGGCTAGAAGTTCTTATTTATTTTGAAATAAAAGTCCTTAGTAATGCTTTAGTAGGGCTGAGACTAGCTGAAGACGATGTGTTTCATAAATCCTCTGCTTGCTTCAGACAGATATTAAGTAACTCCTACCCTTGAAATAGGAAAGTGTGTAATCAGACAAAAAGCTCCAAATGCTTAAGTTCATACTGAAATAGTCATCTTGTTTGTTCAGCTGTACATATCGTGATAGGTCTGAGCTCACTGACTATCTATCTTATAAAGACACTCTAAGTTCCTTATCTTTTTTAAGTCTATGTTTTAATACTCCTGACTAGTTAAAAAGAAAAAAAAAATAAAAAGAAGACAAAAGAAAGGAAAAAGAAAAAGAAAAAAGCAAAGGAAATGGAAAGGTAGGAAAAAAAGAAAGACAAAGGGAAAGCTTTGGCTTTGATTAATAGTAATTAGTGATAATAAAGCAAATCAGAAAAGTAGCAATGGATTATAGCCAAATTTAAAGGCACAATATTCTTCTTTCCTGGCACCAGGTGTTTGATCATTTTCTATTTGAACATGAAATCTTCCTCCTCACAGTTTACAATGACCAAAGGAAGGGTATTGACTACATGGGAGAATCAAATTGCAAGATGACATCACAAGCAAAATTGTCTGTGGTCATGTATGCCTGTCTGAAGAATGCATTTGCAGGGGTGAGCAATCTGTGTGCTGAACTGTCTCCAATGCACTGAAGCTCTTGGGTTACAGAGTAGGTTCAGCTGGGAAATACTTTAGCTCTAAGTCTCTTCTTACCACATGCAAACTGAAAATTTCAAATGCTTATTACACATCTAAATTTGAGCAGGCATTTACGTGGATGGTAGAGAACACACTTTTAACCCAAGCACTCCTCTTCTGCCCAGTTCCTACATCAAAAGCAGAGGGAAGTTTATCCAAGAAAATGGTGCCGCAACTACAACTCTGAGAAACATTTCATTTCTCTATCTCATCTTCAAAGCAGCTGAAATCTCCTCTTACTGGAAGAACAGGGAGGGGTATATGAAGGGAGAGGAAAGGAGGATTGGGACCTATCTGACAGACACGCTTATGGCATTTTTATTCTGGTCCAGTATTTCTGGTGAATTTTTCCAAAGAAAAGGAGTATTTCTAAAATTCTTTAACAGTATTATGCTGTTACTTTTCTAGTTAAGAGCCATTTCTAGATGTGTTTTACAGTGCTTTGTAAATATTTGACATTTCTTCTGTGTTTGCTTGCTCTTTTTTTTAACTCATATAGCTCCATATAATGGCCCTACAGAGCCACTTCGTGAGGGCTGGCATAGCTGCAGTTGGGTGGGTGGGAATAAATGTGCTTACCAGCAATGACAAAAGAGAATGTTCTCTTCATTACTTCTGACATCTTATGCCAGCATCTGGCTTATTTGGCAGCTGCAACTGGACCTAGACTCAGCCCAAGGCACTGGAGCAAGATGCCCGAGTTCTGTATGTACCTCATGGCATGAAGGTCCTCTCTTGCTATTAGGTGCTGTGAGGCCCTGTTTAGCTCATTGACAGACAGCTCAATGGAAAGGTTCTGATTTAGCACAGTGTTTAAACACTCCAAGCACATAATTTAATTCCAATGAACTTTTAACAGTCAAGTTTCAAGCTGAAGTGCTTGTCTCTCTGGCCTTAATCCAGCAAAACACTTCAGTGCATGAATAAAACTTTACTACTGTGAACAGTCCTATTGGCAGATCAGTGGGAACTACTCATCGCTTATAGTTAGGTATGTGTTCAAGAGATTTGTTTGATGTGGCCACAGTGCCCCACGGTAAGTGCTGTTTTGAACCAGGGCCTAAATCCAGTTTACCATGTGGTGCCTTTTTGGCGTTGCTGATTGCCTATGAGAGAGCCTTGTTTGCTTAGATGTGGACACCCTAATTTCATAAGCAAAGTTAAGCACTTTTAAATGCCACTTTCTCAAGACAAAAATTCAGTGATGATTCCCTTTTGGACAGTAATACAGTGGTAGATTTACATCAGAGCACTCTGGCAGCCAAACTGTGAATTAGCAGTCTCTTGAATAGAAATTACAGGATTAGGAGAGTATAATAAACATCTGAAAACACTGCACATACAGTCACACTCAGGACATACACAGCTACCTAAAACTGCAAGTAAAACTGTTGTCTACTGCTTTTGGTAAAATCCTCCTGTTTTCTTTCATCCTCACCTCTGAGTACAGTGCAACTAGAATTTCTTCTCTTGCCAAATTTTAGCCAAGTGACAAAACATAAACCTCTCAAAGGGGAATTCTGAAACAGCTGAAATAGAAAAGCAAACTTATCAGCATGCTTTTTTTCTGCTCTTCTTCCTTCCAAAACATTCTAGGAACTCAAATTTTCCAAAAGCATGGTTGTTCAAATAAACTGTGGGGTGTGCAAGAGCCGCCGTATTCATTGCTGGTTAAACAATCCTAATATTCCAGCACAACGGCTTTGGGTTTGTTGAAACTTGAACTGTGCCTGGAACATTGCCCATCCATTAGGACACTCTTCTAAAGACTAACACTTCCCATGCTCAGATTACTTAATCTAAATGCAAAGAGAAAAATAGGAAGATGGCACTTGTGTTTTCTTTTAGAAAAGCATAACTCGTGAATGCCAGGCTGTGTGAGATTTAAGGCATATTAAAATTTGCCAGCAAAAAAATAGGTACATTATTCAGTTGTTCTGTACTCTGTTATTTAAAGAATATGTGATTTTCTTAGGTTTTGTATCATTAAATAAGTGCTTTATACATAAAGTGCCTGCAATCGCTAAAGCCCCATAGGCCAGATTTCCAGACATATCTGACCTCAACAGAAGCACCTTGGACAAATAAAGGTATTACTATATAATTTCTAAGTATTATGAACTATTTCAACTTCTCCAGGGTGCCAGAACTCGTTTAAATTGGGTGCTCATGTTAGCTGTTTTCCAATGTGTTGCTGAAAACTACACCTTTGGGCAAACTGCACCTTTTGTACAGAGCATCTGTACTTTCTTAAAATTATTGGATATTACTCTTTTGGTAGTTTCAGATGTGGTCAGATGGTGAGAAATTAGTATACTGTCCTATATCTAGATAGATAAACAAGCTATATAGTTTAGTAGCTATAAACACTGAAATAAACATAAACCGCTTGGACAAACATAATTGTTTACCCAAAACTTTTTCTGAGAAATCTCCCTTTGCTTTGTAATGATAGTGGTAGATGTCACATTGCCCACCAGAGGGAGCTCATACAGTCAAATGTAGGGGTGTCTTTTATAGGCTCACTAATGAGAACTATTTAAAGGGTTATAAATAGGTTTAAGCACATTTTTAGCTGTTAGTGCATAGCTTAAAGTAATTTATGTTAGCTTGCAACTGTAATTTTTTTGTTTTGGTTTGGTTTTCCTTGAAAGAACACTCATTTTCTGAACTTATTTCAAGAATAAGTGTTCACATTCTCCTCAGTGCATGTAACTTCACAAGGAGGTAGTATTTCATATGTGAGTAGTGGGCTTTTTTTCTGATTGGACACAAAACCAGGGAGTGAGATCCCTGAATAAGCCTAATATTTAGAACAGTATTAATAGGAGTATGCTTGAATGCGCCTCTGTCTTCCCTAAATATTAACACTTGCCTTGTATTTTTTTTATGTGCAGACATCTAATCAGCAAGCGTGTATACTGACATACCTGCAGAACATGAATACAAAAGGGTCTGACTGCAAGACAGTTAAGATTTTTGGCAGGCAATGTTTTCAAATTATGCATTTACTTCTAACTACTCTTAAAAATACAGAATGGTTGGTGTATTTCAGCTATCCAAGCACAGCAGAGGAATCTGACAGGCAAGAGTCAAAGGAACAAGCTGGGGAGAGTACTGCAATGAAACGGCTGTGGAGAAAGTTTGTAGATGTGGATGTGTTTTTCACCACAGAACATCACATTACCATCCTTTCATGTGGGTAACTGGGGATCTAGTCAATAAAAGCACCAAGGATCTAGTTAATAAAAGCACCAAAGTCTAATTGTGCAGTGAAAGCAGCAAAAGTCCATTAGTGGGGATGCATTTATTTCAGTACTAACATGTCCGATTTTCAGTATAGTTTTTACTATACATACGCTATTTATCAAGGCTGTAATTTGTTTATCTTTAATGCAAATACAGCACTTGGCATAGTATTGGGCTCAATGATCCTTCTGGGTCCCTTCCAACTAGAGATACTCTATGTTTCTATGATTAGCAAAATAGAGTCATATACTGATACTGGTTATTCCTCTTTCTATAGAAGAACCATTTGCAATGCTGTGAGCACCTTTATCACAGTAAAGCTCTGTTTATACGAGACATTAGACAAAAACATAAACTTAATGAAGTAAATATTCCAGTATAAAATATTTGTGTAGGCTGGGCTTGGAAAAGCCTTGGGAAACATCAAAACAAAAGCTGCTTAATGTTAAGGACAACATCCCACTGGTGCAAGCCATAAAACGCAAGAAAGCAAGGAGTTAAGGCACACAGCTCACTCACCAGTTCCTCTTCCCAGCTGTAACTACTTCCTTTCCATCACTTACATTTCTCATATCACTTTACTCATTCTGAGCACCCAAGGCACAGTCTGGCATCTGGCCGCACATTTGTTACATCAGCACACAGATCCTCATTTCATTTCCCTAATTTCTGTATTAAGATTTAATACAAAATTCAGACAACTAAATCCACAGACCATCCACTCTCATGCTTTCCTAACAAGTTCAAAGAAAGCAAGCATATCTGATAGCCAGCACCTGCAGGCTGACAGAGTACCTTGCTGCCATATACAAGCAAAGAATCACAACACATTGTGCGACTGGAACATTTGGAAACCATCTCAAGCACATGGTGATCATCAGACCACGTCATGAGATCACAAGTCAACCGGATCTGATCTCTAGACTGATGCTGGTAACTCAATAGGGGGTACAGATCCATGGCTTGTGGTTGGGGTTGATTAAAGGAACTGAGGTTTGGAATGGGGAACTGATGATTGGTGTGTGGAAAAGCTGAGTGACTCGTACTCTAAATCTTGTGCTTTCTACAGTGTAAACCACCAAACTGCAGTCTAGAAAGCCTGGGTCTAGGTTAACAGTAATTTGTGGATGATGGTCATCTTTCATTCATACAGGTATGAGTAACACATTACATTCCTTGTCATGAAGAACTGAAGAACATAGAAATGACTGGCACTGTCCCAAGCCAGGTAGATTTTTTTTTCATTCTTATTAAAAACCCCCAACTTCTTTGAATTTAAAGTGCCAGCTGCACAGTTTTGGTGCACATCTGAAGGACCATGTCAGTAATTCCCAGTTTAACACTGCAAAACCAAGGGATGCAGAGGAGGAAAAGGTAAGATCGAGGCTGCCTGTCCAAGTCTGCCTTGCTACATTTGTTCCCTCCTTACTGTGCACTGTAGTACAGTAATTCAGTCACAATGTCTGGTCTTGTCCCAGCAAAGCCCAGCAGGATGGACATCAGGGGCCAGCTTTTTGGTACTTGTTCCATAATAGCCCTAGGCCTTCATTGCTGTACATTTTCCAGGCCTGTCATGAAGAAAGTTAATAGTTTCATCCTGGGCTTTCGAAGGATGTTCATCACCATATTATCCATGCATATACTTCCAGGACACTCTTACAGGAGGGAAAAGCCCCTCAGCGCTGTGGGTGTGCATATATGTCCGTGAAGGTACGTGGATAGGAGAGAAAGGTCATGCCAGACCTCTGGTTTTGTCAACTCTCCTTGCAATCCTGCTGAGCAGAGCCAGCACCCCTCCTGCTACATCCCTGCCTGGACCAAACTTCCTAAATTCCTTTCCCTGCAACCCTCTTTCATTCTTGCACATCGTGCACCCTCCACAAGAGGAGAGGCAAGACTCCTCCAGACAACAGTCTCCTTTAGACACTTCCATCTTCTGCACTGAACAAGGAAAGAATTTTACGCAGGAAAAAACAGTGACCCCATGACTAAGACTGCAACTAGCTCATTTCTGCAAGGTGGTTTGTGGCTGGAGTTCGAGCAGCACGTGTCAGAGCTCCCAAGTACATAGCCCAGAAGAAGGCGGACAGCACCTCTGTTGTACCCTTGCATATTTGTACTCGCTATGAATGATGTGGAATGCTCACTAAGCCTAGATGGCAATAAAACCCCTGGGGGGAGGTGGCACACTTTGAAAGACCATTAACTCACAAAAACAGCCAGTGTAAAGTTAATCCTGGAAAGGGAAATGTCAAAAAAAAGCCGCCAAACTCAAACCTGCTGGTCCTTATCTTCCAGGCTTTTCAAGTGTAAAATTGCGCTGGCCTCTGGCTGTTTCAAGACTGCATGAGTCATATCCGTCTTAACTGGAATACTGAAATAGAGCTTGTTCAGCATTTGTTACGATGGAAGGAAGTTAGTAATAATAGGAAATGGAAAGCACAGGTCTTGTTTTTTCAAACCCATGTACTTCACTGTTTTCTTAAGGGGTCCGAAGCAAACACATTTGTCATCATAGTGGTATGCTTACTTTTGCTAACCTGAATAACCTGGATAATAGCAAGAAGTACACTTTATCTGTGTATCAGACTGTATCTATGTAGCTGTATGGATTTCGCAACTTCTTTTGTCATCTGAGCCTTTCACATGTCTTTCCTTGCCTTCTGACCACTGGTGAATTGCCAGCAAGAGCCTCAGACTGCACTGCTGTTTTCCTGAATACAGCCGCAGTTGTCACAGGCTGGAATCATAAGTTATAAAATTGAACCTTCCATTGGCTAAACTTAAAAGCTGAAACTACCTTCTAAGTCCTTGGGTGAAATATGGTATAAAAACATCTTTGAAATAGTCATATAGAACTCTTTTTTACAGTGCTATGCTTACAATGGACCTATCTGCAGATCAGTTAAAGATCTCTCCTTAAGTACCAGAAGGATATAAACCATATTGTCTGTTTGGAAATTACAGCATAAATTTGATAAATGTTTTCTTTAAAAACTTGATTTCAGCTATCGAGTCAGCAGAGCTACACAGTTTGAAGTTATATAGAGAGGAAAAGTTCAGCATGTCAAAATTGGAAATTTACTGAATATGAAATGTTTATCATTATTACGCTCTTGATCAAAAAATCAAGAGGCAGATGATAGAGACAGCAGTTACCTCTCAGAAGGCTGTTACAGCCATTTTTACTCTTTGCAACACCAATTTTTACTCTTTGCACCAATCATTGTCTGGGTTGAGTTTTCTGCATTTTTATTTCACTTGCCTATGAATATTTTTGGAAAATTCCATTTCTCTGCACTCCTGTCTTTGAATCCCATTTCCCCTGGTATTTTTTCTCTAAAAAATAGTTTTCATGAGACACTTTCTCTTCCTTGGTACTTCTATATCAGTTTTACTCGTTTGGACTGTGATGCAGTTTCTATGAGTCACTATTCTCAGGCACACGAGCACCTATGCTGGCAGGCAAATATACTGATACAAAGCAGTTATTTTTTCTTTCACCAGAACTAAAAGTAGGGGGAAAATCTGACTGCAAATAGCCACAGTCCAGATTAAATACAAATCTATTAGTTTGGGATGTTTTAAGAGTTCCATATTTGTCCAGTTTGGTGGCTGGTCAACACCATGAATTCAGTGTCTGTACGTATGTAAAAATGTTTCCTGAAGACTTCTGTACTGGTCAGTATCTATCAGTTGGGAAAACCATATTCCCTGGCTACTCTCTAACTGCTCTGTGTCACAAACAAGGCCCAGCATTCCTTCTCCACATGACTGTGAAGAAGGAAAACCCTCAGGTTTTTCTCTGAGATACGATCTGTTATTATTCTGACATCTAAAGCATAATGGCTGCACTTAAATAGAAAATTTTAAGGCGAACACAGTTATTTGTACATAACATTCTGCTGTCTGATCCATTTCCATCCAAAGCCAGTCTGTTAATGAAACAATTTTATGTAATTTGTACAGTTTTCACTTCACTGAAATCACCAGACTGGCTGACATTTTCAATGCTAGATGGAAAAATCTCTGACGAAAATGACAAATTAGTTTTCAAAATTAGAATACTCTTGTTTAAAACACATAAATACAGACAAAACTAACACATCCTGGATTCTGCAGTGACCTGTGCTCACAGCAAAGCTCTGAAGTCTGTACATGGTGTTTCTCATCAGTGCAAAACTCAGAGGCGGCTTTTCTAGCATTCCCAGGCTTGACATCGCAAGTACATTTTATTCATTATGTATTTTTTCTCTTCAACTTTCACAAGATATAGTGAAACCTGGACCAATGAAAGAAGAATAAATACAGTGGTACACTGCCTGCGAAGCATCCCAGCAGAAAGCACATGCCTCAGATTAGAGATTTCCCTTCGTGTCTCTGCAGTGGCCAGGCTAAGGTAGTAAGCAGTGCAGAGCACCTACACAGCCCCTGTGCTGGTGGCTCAGGAGGAGAAGTGAAGACAAGGCCGTCCTCTCCTGCTGCCTCCTCATACTCTCCTACTGCAATGTCAGGTGCTGGTAGTAACGAGGAGCCTGTTCTCATGCCTGTGCTGCAGGGAAAACTGTAGGTAGTTAGCACAGAGGAAAAAAGGGCAGCTTATATTTCTTATTGTTCCCTTTGCTGCCAGAATTACTGGGGAACATTTTGGTGCTAAAAGACTTCCCCAGAAATTGTTCTGATTAACATAAAATGCCACTTTTATAATAGTTTAGTGCTAATAATCAAAGCTAAAGTTCTGGCAGAAATCTTAAATTCATAGTTTTCAGTTACTAAGACACATTTCAGGATTAACGACACATCAAGTTCAATTCCAACCTCATGAAGATGTAACAAACTGCCACTGTCAAGCAGAGTTAAAAATACAGGGTGATTTAATAATATCCAGAACATAAAATGGCTTTTGTATATCCACTTTTAATGAAAAAAATACTGTATGAATAGAAATGGAAGTATAACAAAGAAATTTCAGTTTATCTAGGAAAATACAGGGATAAATAGAGCAAATAAGATTAACGTTTTACTGCCAGGTTATTTGTATATGATGGAACTCCTGTACCTATTTACAGCCGTTTATGTTTCAAAATAGGCCATAAAATAAGAACAAAACATCCTCACAGTACTTTTACGGACATATTCTCACTTGAAACTATGATGGTAGTATTCTTATGTTAATTTCTTGCATGCCCAAAAGTACAATAAAAAGACTCTCAAGCTACCTTTATGCTCAAGGAAAGAATTTCTGACCTCATTAGTTTCCTTTTAATTCATTACTTGCAAATTACTGGCAGTACACTCATTTGATAAAAATAATTACGCTACTTCAATTTTTAATGTGCAATTTCTCAGATTTTATACAACAATGTAAAGTTGACATGGGATAATGAAGTATAGTTTTTACCAGTGAGGAGACCTGTTTTAATATAACTTCCAAACATTTCAGGCATGAGGAAAATAATTAAAAAAATCTTCACCAAACTAAAATTAACATACATGTATTCCATATATTAACATTGTCCCTGCTGTATGCCTTAGTATGGTCCAAATTTCCAACACAGAGACTATTTATATAATTTTCTAGTGTGTCCATATCTTCTTAAATTGGAAGAAATATGTTTAGAAAAGAAACTTGATCTACTAGAACATATAATGGGGACAGATTAACTTCAATTATGTTACTTGAAATAAAATATCCATTATATAATGGATGAAATATCCATTATATTAAGCTACTGGATGGCAAGCATTAAATCAAATATAGACTTCTACATACTCTGTATCTGTAGTAAAGTATTATAACATATTAAACAGACCTTTATTTTAAAATCTCTTTCCAGCACAGGACCAATCCTGTATTAACTGCCTCACATAAACTAGTTGAGAGTTATGAGGACCCCTGTCTTTTTTGGTACTGTATTCTGAGCTTTTCCAGTTGCTCTACACACTGTGTCTGGGCCAGCTTCAGTGTTCGGTTCTCCTCTGTCAGTTCTGCATACTCCTTGGCCAGCTGAGCAGCATCCATGCTTTCTTTTTCCACTTGTTCCAGTCTGGCAATCAGCTCCTTCCTGAGGATTACAAAAAAAAACCCCAAAGATTAAAAATGGCAGTACGTAAATATTTGGCATCATGTGTTAGGTTAAAGCTGGGCTATAGGTTGTTAACATGCTATTTCTCGAGTTCCTGTGAAATAAAGACCTAGAAAATTAATTTGTTAAAAGTCCTACCTTTCTCTTTAAAAAATGAAGCTGCCAAAATCTGTGACAGGTTTGCTGTTCAGTGATCAAACCTGCAAGATGCTAAGATACCTTCAAGCACCTCTAACTTCAGTAAGAGTTGAACATGCAGTTCATGGGGGGAGAATCAAGTTCCTGGAAACCTCACGCTAATATTTTGTCTGAAGAATAACAGGTAATTTTTTTCTCAATACCAAACATAATTTGTTTGGGTTTTGCAGGTTTTTTTTTTGTTCTGTTGGTTAGATTTGTCAGTAAATTCTGTGAAGTACACCTGGTTTCCTACTCTCTGCTACAAGATAAATTAGTAAATAGTAGGCACATGAATCTGAACTACATATATTGTTTCTATAATGCATTTATGCTCAGACCTGTTTATGCTGAAGAAGAATGATACTGCTGCAAACCTGACCCCTCCTGGTCTTTTTAAGAGCAGACGCAGGATTTCAAGTTGTTTCTTCTTTCTGAAGGGAGTCACACAGTGCCCTGTATTCCCAGAGCTGGGCAGCAGCTGCAGTCTCCTGTATAGTATCAACTGAAATTACCTCAGCACAAGTTAAGATAAAAGAGGTCTTAAAACAAAACACACTGAAGGCATGAGTAGCTCACAGGGTATCTAATCGCTCTCCACTTAGTTACCCAGCAGGCTAGCCTGGCCTCTGCTTTCTTTCCCCTGAAAGTCAAATCATTTATTCACCCTTGCTACAGGAAATCTCTTCTAAAAGGTTCTCAGTTCTTTTGATCATTCTATCTCAGAGATTAGTTAATCTTTAACTGGTCATAGCCCTCTGACTTTATGTCTCAGTCATGTCAAAACAATACTTATAGATCATCAGTGGGAAGATGTAATGCCTTCAAAGTGGATAGCTTTTGCCACAGTCTTTAAAGGAGCCCTCTTGTCAGGCTAGATTGGTGATTTAAGACAGGAAATTCCTACAGCTTAGCAATTTTATCGCTACAGGTCAGAGTATTCATGAAATGATAACATTTCAGTATTTGCTGATCACTTACATTACTTATAGCTGCAAAACTACCAGTTTACCAGTTACAGCAGCAAAACTATAAGCACGCACGTTTTGAAAAACATTCCTATTTGGCCTTCTTTTAGAATCAGTTTGATCTTCCTCAGTTTGATCTTCCTCTGTCTTTACTACAGCTTTAAGTGATTGCAGTTTTCCCCTACTTTAGCTGACTGTTTACAAAGCTACTGCAGTTCAAGGAGTCAAGTTAGCAGTGAACCCTGGCACACTCATTTCTCCCATGTTTCCCATTAACAAAAAAAGGAAAAAAAAAAAAGAAAAAATTAGCAGCCATTATAGCAATTTTAAATCATCCAAAAGCTGCAGTGTATAGGAACCTCCTGTAGCTAAATATGTTGCCTTTGTTTTATACCACCGGTGTACTGCATAAGAGCTATGCGGCAGCACAGCCTCTTCTCTTTCCTTTCACCCAGCTCTTAAGAGAAAACATCAAGAGCATATTTTTGTTCAGCAGAATTCTATTAACATTTAGTACATTAGCTGTAAAAATTTTAAAAGCAGCATTTCATTCCTCTTCACGTGGGCCATGCAAGATCAACCAATTTTTCAAATTGGCTAAGATGAACTTATCTTGCTAGACAGCTCCTATTAATGGGACTATAGGCCACAAAGGACTAATTGCATGTATGCTTTAGAGAGTGAGAAATGCATTTAGGGACAATAAGATTTTACAAGTATGGCATCTTTAATCACTTCAGTCTCTTAGGGCTTCCTCTAGAAGATTTCTGTCTCTTGGGAGCAAAAGAGAGCTTAGCAATATTTCTT
This sequence comes from Coracopsis vasa, assembly GCA_026283785.1. NCBI lineage: Eukaryota > Metazoa > Chordata > Aves > Psittaciformes > Psittacidae > Coracopsis > Coracopsis vasa. The sequence goes on along the minus strand of JANHGB010018629.1, from coordinate 36,024 downwards.
TGGAATTACTCTACTGCTGGACTGAAGGCTTAAATTAAGCTCTTCCAAATTACAGACAGTTGACTCAGAAGTGTCCAAACAAATTAATTCAGAATCATTCTTCATTTTCTTACACTTTAGGAGGTTCTTAAAGGGAGATGCAGTAAAAATATTAAGAAGTAATCAGCATCTTAAAAGCAGGTAAACCTTTCCCACAGGGACTTTTAATAAAGAATTAAAAGAAAGGTACTAACTACTCCATTTGGACTTGAGCCAAGAGTGGCACAGTCAGACAACATGCAAACTCAGACAGCTCTATTAATGAGTGTCAGTCCTGATTTGATAAGATGAGGCTATATGCAGGCATGGCTTTTGTGCTGCTCTCTAGTAATACCCAAGCAGCACAGAGAACATTTTTTTTCCCCTGGGAGTTAGCTTTTGTATTAAACAAAATATAAATGCATTAAAATCACAATATACCCATTTCTGTAGTCCACTGTCTAGGACTTCCCTCATAGAAAACAGTTTCCTTGCACTGAGGTAGTAAAATTGCCCGCTTCTGAGTCAGCAGAACCTACTTATTCCCTTCCCATCAGGATCAACACCTGTTTATAGGGTAGGGTGATGTTTCAGGCAAATACTGTCAGCCTGCCACAGAGATCTAAAATTAGAGTACCAGGGAATTGCTAAATGTTATGAATGGTATGGTTTACGAAGCTCACAAAAGGATGAAGACAGTAACTAACATTTGCTTCTGATCTAATCCAGGATTTGAACTCAGCTTCCAGAGGTTAAAGAACACCATACTAAGCTCTTGCACCATCTAGCCTTTGTTATGGATGCTTAATAAATAAATCTAGCACTGTGTAATCTATGTTTCCTGTTAATGGTTACCCTGAGTTTAAATATTAACAGCATTCATAAGGTATTTTCTAAAATGGTGCTGAAATACTTGAAGCTTCAGGACAATCTATAATGTACAGTTTAAGTGTTCTTTCTCAGGGAGGGGTTTGGGTGGGAAGGGAAGACAAGTGTGATTTGCATCATAAACCAATAAACCACGAGCCACACCAGAGCAGAAGAAAAACCCAGTATGGTCTCTGGGAAATCATTTCTCTTGTCCTGGCCTTAGCAACTGACCATGCAGAGCACAGAGTTCCCTTACAGAAATATTCACAATGAATAAACATCAAGATAAGTGACAGACAAAGCAGATAAATCTGTCTGAAGATAAGTGTATTTGGACATCAAGAAAAACTGCTTCCACAGTGCAAAGAGGCACGCTTGTCTTTCTTCCATTGTGAACAACATATTCGGGATCATGCATCTCTGGTACTACACACTTCTTCCCAGCTAACAAGTGTCTGTGTGTTCTGGTGGGCATAAGATTATTCATTCTTCCCATATTTGACATGGCTTTCAAATCAGGAAGAATCATGACACCTTGTAACGTAACTGCTGTCTAAGCAGACTGTTTTTGTGTGTTCAAAGTCTACTAATTAATTTTTAAAACAAGCAGACAGCCTGTTTTAATGTAAATTAAAACATGTCTTAGATGCCAGCACATAAAAGGTCCTTAAGTATTCATCACTGCAACAGGGCAAGTTGAGGTTTCTCTTTCTATATATAAAATTGTAATTTCCACTGCTTGGCACGATGATGAAAAATCAGGTCTAGAATGGGAAAATTATGAAGATAAAAAAATTGCCTTTATGGTTCATACCAATCTTTTTCTGCAGTACCTGGGAGTCTGCAGACTACTCGTCTCAATAGCGTTCCAGAAGACACTCTAGAAATAGTGTACCTGGAGAAACCATCTGGACTTGAGACCTTAGAATCAGTCCTATGGTCATGAGAGCATGCTAAAGCATATGGAAGGATGCCACAAAATTAAGCAGACATCTCCACTGCATGTCTGCTGTAACGTATGTAAAAGAAGGCAAAAAAATCATATCCATGGCAAAGAAAAGGAGTGATCCTAAACCAGGTGGTGATCGAATGATATTTTCTGGAGAGTTATATTAGAATTGTCTGGAGGAGGAAAAAGAGAAAACCAGCCAGTGCTAAGAATATAAGATATAGCTAGCAACCATGGCAACTCTAATATTTAACTACATAATCCAGGGTCATTATCTAGTAATAGCAATATAACAAGTGCTCAAAATAACCAGCCATCCCATCCCTTTCACACAAACTTAGATACCCCAAAACATCTGTTATGGAAATACATGTGTGTTTCTGGAACATAAATTAAATTACATTCTATGACCTAAATGTGGTGTGCTCTCTCTTCCACACCCTTTTCTTTCTTTTTGATCATGTCTTCCATTCCAGAGTGATTTTGTCCATTGCTGGCATAAATGGGAAGAGTTCGAGTGAAGGCAGCAAAGCTATGATTATTTGTGTTAGCAAAAAAATGTGCCCAGTGTTGTTTTAAATTCTTTCAATTCTTTGTCTTTTTCCTGAGTAACTTCTTTCCCCTTCTTATTTGCTTTGTCCTTTGATTTTCCTTTTTTTTTTTGGAACCTGCAACCACCCTTTCTCTTTCACATTTCGCATTTTCCTATGAAATAGTTGTTATCTTCTCTCCCACTCCCAACCCAATACATTCTCTGGCCATCTATATTGCATACAAGACAAAGGGGCAAATAAGCTCTGGTTTTGGCTTGTTGAAAAACAATGATTGATTGTCATTTCACACCACTGCCTTTCTATACTACAGCTAATACTCGATCTTCACACTACAGTGAGAGACAAGTCAAGCTAAGCATAATTGAAAGCCTTTCAAAAGTTGCAAAAGAGTAAATGTTTTTTACTATTATAAAACAATGTTATTCAATTTTCTATTTCTTAAAGATGCCTCCTTTAGAAATATACTTGCATGCATTATTTCCTGTGTAAAAGGTTACACTGGACTTTGGAGGCTGAAACAAAAATGATTTTAAATGGAATGAATAATATTCCTTTTTTTTTTTACTAAAAGGCTCCAGTTCCTGTATGGACATTTATGTCAGGTTGACTTAACATTATTTCTTCTCCCTAGCCAAAAATATTTGCTCAATCCATTTTCTGCTCTTCTCCTGATAATTATTGTATTGTGTGCACAGTGTACCACCAGTAGGCACCACAGGTGCAGTCACTGCCTGGTGGGACTTGACATTTTAATTCCACAGGTGAGTTGATCTGTGGAGAGGAAGTTCAGAGCACTGGCAGGGGTACCATCCAACAGCACTTCTGGTTGCCTTCGGTAAAAACATACGCTGAAGAACACTGCACAAAGTGTTTGTTCCCACTACAAGGGATGAACCACTGTCTTTGTCCATTTTATCCAAATAATATTTAAAAGAAATAGACAATAGATAGCAGGTGTAGTGGGCAATTATGAACCTTTACTTCCATACATTCAAATTCAAATGTAGAAAATAAAGACACCTGCAACAGGAGCAAATTTCAGAAAGCTGGAAACTCCATCTTTTCATCAGACTTTTTAGAAAAAGCACAAAAACATCCTTTGATTATGAGAATGGAATATTCAACACACATGACACACATGACATCCATTCTTCTCCACTTCATTCAGTATATGATACCCCATAAACTTCCTTTAACTTTCAAACTGTAACTGTTCAGAACATTTTTAGATATAAATCAGCGATCACTAGACCAAAACC
>JANHGB010018629.1:0-32274 GCA_026283785.1 Coracopsis vasa | reverse complement strand
GTCTTATATAAAAATCAAGGCCAATGTGTTCAGATTGTGTATACCTACATACCTACATGTGCCCTAATAACTTTTTAATCCACCTTCCCATTTTAGCTAAACTTCATGTGGTGAAGAGGTCCCAATTAGTTTCTAGAAGATTTTATAAAAACAGACTGCTACAGAAAGAAGAGGCATCCCAGAGGGGAAATGCAGTGTCCTGAGACCTTCATGATACCTCCTTCAAAATGCTACAAAATGGAGAATCTGCCTGGAGGGAGGAGTCATAAATAGTTTACATCTGGAGGAAAAAAGCTTCCCAATGCCTGAAGGACCACTTCTTCAGATTAAGAGATTTGGAAGGTGCTGCACTGGTTAGTCTTGTTTAGGCATTTCACAGCTACACAGCATGTGAGTATCTAGGCCATAGATATGTAATTAGAAGGCACATAAAAATCACAATAATATAATTCTATTTGCTGCCTTATTCAGCCAACCTTGTTTAACATATGTTTACTGGGGCATGAAATCCTCTATCCACAGAACAGGTTCTGCAAAGGAAGCAGTGGTGGAAGCTTCCTCACATTATTCTACTGTTGATATCCATTGGTGGAATGAAGGAAAATGCCAGCCTGAAGCCCTTAAATTCATCCATGATAACCACTGCTGAGAGGCTGACTTCTGGGCTCAAGGGTTGATTAGGGTAGTTTTGAGCTTAGGTAAAGTTTTGTGCATATATCTGCCATTCCCAAGGAGCAAAATATTTCTGAATCAGCAAGTAACACAGACTCCATAGATAAACAAAAATGCATTCACATTGTATTTTTTTCATTCTTTTAGATGCAAAAATATATATGTGAGTCTAGTTTTCAAGGGCTCCAAGCTTCATAAATGTGATAATTGGTTCAGGGATGTGTCAGTAATAATAATGCATTTATGTTTAGTAGACTCTAAAAACCAAATGGTCTAAGGTCCCTTTTGAGTTTATACATCAAAAGTTAAGCACTTCAATGCCAGTTAGTATTTTATATTCCATTTGGATTTTCAGAGAAGACAAACATACATGGTTTCCACTGAATTAACATGGTTGCTAAATACACATGTACACAGCTGATATTAGACAATCAAATTTGACAAATCATTGTAAGACTATTTTAATTAATTAGCTTCTCTACATCTTTTTAAAAACACCAATTACTTTTTATTGGCCAAGTTTAATTAATGATGAATCAAATGCAAACACTGGGACAATGTTTTTTTCTAACTTTTGTGCCAGTTTGTCAGCAGCTGAGCATCGTGAAGGTTCTACAGTGGAAGGGGATTTCTAGAGGGAAACCTCAACTAGTTCCAGCACTTTAAGCAACTAACTATATTGTGCCTGTAGCCATCAATCCTGATAAAGAGAAATTTCACTTTCTTACCCTGCATAGTTTGGATTCAAGGTCATCTTTGGCTATCTTACTTGTATGAGTACACGATTTCTTCAGTTTCCCTTCCATCAGCTGGCTTCTGCAGCTCAATACTCCCACAGATGCAAATTTTGCTGTACTGCATGGTCAGCTGGTGCAAAGATTGCTATGAAACAGAGACAGTGGTCCAAAAGCCCACTCTGTAACAGAGCTCTTTTGACCCCTGTTGCTATATTACAAATGTTTCTGTTCAAGCAGCATTTGAAAGAATGATGATGTGGTCTTCATTTTCACAAGAAGTCTGAGATCTACACTGAGGTAACTCTTCCTGAGGAAGGCAAAACTGCTAGAGTCACCTTCAGTGTGAATGTGAAAATAAAAAAGAATTTGAAAGAGAAAGTTTACTTAGCAGTAACTGTTATTACTTGGGGTTTGTTGTCTGTTAAAAACTTCCACTACTCACCCTCTTTCCTCTCTCTATATTAATTTTTCAGGTTTCTTGTGGAAAGGGACTGAAAATCACGGAGTGCACTTTGTCATTTAACAGTCATGCAAAGATGACAGGGGTATAAGTACAGGTCATAGACAAGAAAAAGTCTCCAGCTTCTGCACTTTAGATATGAACACCTAAAATTTTAATGCACACAGAGACAATGCACCTATTAGTAAACAGAAAAATGTTCACTAATATTGTCAAATACTCTAAACTTAACTGTTCATTAAAATGTGTAAAGCTAAATTGAAGGAAATTTCCCTAAAACTAAAAAGAGGGCTCACACCAGCTGAATGATTGGTATGTGACTTGTAGGCTGTCAGTGGAGGTTTCAAGGGACATCTGTATAACTGAGGGCCCAGAACTGTGACAGCTCTGTGTCCCTAGTGGCCTCAGTTGATTCTATGGAACAATGGCCTAACTGTTGTGCTGTACCGTGACTCTCAGGCAGAGGTGTAAGGTCAGAAAATATTACATGAAACCCCCATGTTTAAAACAGGATTTTACAAAGAGAATATACAACAGTAAATACTTTTGGAAAATTACTCACTTTCTTTCTTCCAGCAGAGCAATTTCTTTCTTGACCTCATGGTACTCTTCTGCTATTTTGCAGTGCTGTTTGTACACCTGCATAGATTCTGTAGAGTCATGACAAGGAGGCAGTGGCTTTAAGAACAGAAGAAGAAGAAGAAGAAGAAAATAGTGCTTTTGAATGAAATTTTTGGAAAAAACATACACTTTGAAAGATCCAATAATTATCTTAATTCCTGTGAGAATACTTAGAGAAATTTCCCCTCACCCCACAACTGCAGGATACAGACAAATATTCCTAGTGATTGCTTTTCATGGAGGGGAAAAAACATTTCCCCACATAAAAATATGCATAAACCTTCAAACCTTGTAAGGATTTTCAGAACTTCCCTTGTCAACTTTGCAAAGTATCCCAAAAGATTGTTCAAAGAAAGGTTTCTCCCTTAGTTTTTCAGCTACAGTGATATAAGATTGCTAAAGTTGATGCATTGATCAGACCCATGAAAAAATATGTATGTGTTTTCACTGCAGAAACTGCAGCACTGAGTAGAAGGGTAATTTGAGTGCAAACAAGCTCTTATTCTCCAATTCTGCAAGATGGCAAGAAAAGACCTGGAAAGCTATTGACTAAACACTCCTTTTTTTCATAGATGCAATGCTTATTCCAGTTTATTACTAAAATGGGACAGGATGGTGAACTGGGACACTGGGGCTGACTCTGCTGGACTCAACAGGAGTTACACTGCTGACTCTAGTGCAGCCAAGATTTCATGATGGGCTCTATCCCAGTAATGCCTCAAGCTGCAAGTAGTTTGCTCAAGAACATACTGAGTTTCTCTGCATCTTTAATTCCTGTAGAAGAAGGGGATATATTTAGTTAGCAGAAATGTCATGAGAGCTATATCAGTTATATTTGCAAGGTGTTTTAAATTTCCATGAGAAGTGCAGGTGAGATTGAGTGCAAAAGGATGTATCGACTAAAAAAAAAAACAACCAAAAAACCCCCAAAACCAAACAGGTAAAAAAAGATACAGCAAAGGCAAAAGCTCCACACCTCCTAACCTAAGTACCAATGTTATTGAAGCAAGATTTTAATTTGGATTTTTTTAATGCACACTGAAGGTAATAAATATAACAAATAAGCCCACTCTGTCCTGGGACTTCTTATATGATTTTCATCCAAGTTCTTAAAAATATGGTTTGTTTAAATGTCAGTGCTTTTTGATCCTTAAAGAGGAACCTAATTCAGGCTTCAGGCTTGACTGTCACATTTGGGCTATAACACTTTCAGGAAGTGTAGTATTTTTAAGTTATTAGCCATGAATCAATTGACTGTAAATGAACTCCAAATAGCATGCTTGAGCCACCTGTCTGAAGCAAAAGGAAGCACTTAAAATAGTTCCTTTACTGTGCAGTTAAATAACATCCAATTGCCTTTCGCAATATAAGTAGATTATTTTTTATTGCTTCTTGTCCTTCTTTGACTCTTCTCTGTAGTGTAATATTCCTTCAATGATATTGTTAGGGAAAGCACAAGTCTTCAGACTTTTCATATTTATATCTTGTAACCATTTGTTTAACTAAATTGGAAATTTAAATTTTACTAAACATATTCAGAGACAAAAATTAAAACTATTTTTATCCAGGAGGCAGGGTAAGTTGGCTTCAGATGTACCCTAATGCACAGATGTAACTAATGCATGGACCTCGCAAGTACTTGCAGATAGCATGTGGCTCCTCACCAAAACTTTAACACAAACACTCATTTTTCATGTTTGAAATGTGAACTTGATGTGGCAGAATTGTTTCACAGCCTATTCTTTCATTCTCTCTGAGCTTGGAGAATTTGAGAACCCAGGGAAAGGGCAGTCCATTACTTGATGCATCTGGTCCTTAGGAAAGGGCTTTTAATTGCATTTCAATGTGGATGAGCAATAGCACCATTCACATAGCCACCCAAATAATAAGCATAAATTTAACAAGACAGAATATAGAAGTCTCAGTGCTCTAATCCAAGAATGCAAGGGTGAGCCAAAGTAGCATCTCTGGTATCTACCACAGATCAGCAAACAACGAATGCGTCACAATAAAACAATTTTGAACAGTAACCCTGGGGAAAGTCCCCAAATGGTGATACTTCAAAAGAAAAAAAAAAATAAAAAAATCTTGCTTTTGCTTCCAACTTAGTTTCCGCAAATCTAGCTGGTTTAAACCAGTTTGAAAATTCAAGCAGCCTTCAAATTCTATATTCCAGCTTCCCACTCAAATGATATATATAGAGAGCTAAAAATTATCTAGTCATGCTGAGACTTAGTATCTAATTCCCACTTAGACCAGTTGCTGACTTTCAAACCCCTTCCTATCATTATTCCCTCTTCAGTGTAATTTTTTCATACATTGATATTTTATCACTCAAAATAAACTGACAACGAAAGATACAATCAGTTTACTAATATTCTGTTCATAAAATTCTCTGTATCAAGTTTTTTTTTTAATTTGAGTGTATTTTTACTTCAAAATGTAAATTTAATTATGTTTCTGTATGACTGGGCAATTCAGTTTGCTATTTTTTAATTTTGAAATTTCTAAGAAAAGCTTTGAAGATAGTACCTACAGTTTGAGTAATTTCTGGCCAGGAGAACATGAAACAGGCTTATACATTCTGTATTTAGCAAACACCTCCACTGCAATTGCAAGAAAAAATGAGGAGATAGAAGTCTGGTCACTTCTTTGCTGCTCAACAGAAAATTCAAGCCAACACAAAAGCACAGATAAATTATTTTACCCATGTCTAATAGCCTACTTTTTTACATAAACAAAAGTGCAAAGAATTAATGATACATTTGTTCCCACTAAGAGAGGCATTTTCAGAAGACGGCATGATTCTATGATTCTATGAGACGGCAGGGCAAACTCCTGAAGAACAAATTCAGAAAGAGAGGCAAAACTTGCTTGTTGTTTTTCTTTATATTTTCTTGTGGGAGGGGTAACTCTAACTGGCCAGCAGATATTTAGAGAATTAGCATATTTCCACAGAAAAGAAAACAATAACAGAATAGTAACCATTACTGGACTAACCCATATCATCTAAATGGGAATGGGAGAAACCTGCAAAACCAGCAAGTCCAGTTCCCTGTTATCAGAAGCATATCTTGCCATTCACACACTTGCCCAGATCTGTTTTAGAAAAACTGAAGTCCCCTGCCCAGTTGTAAGACTGGCCCAGAGCCTCATCAAGGATTAGAAGCATTTTTATCATTTCCAGTTTGAGTTTCCTGAAATAGGTTTGTATAGTACCAGCACTATATTTCATTCAAATGGTGCCAGCACTGTATTTCATTCAAATTTTTTTATTGTGCCAACACTGTATTTCATTCAAACGGTGGTTCTTTGTCCTACCTGTTTTATCCCTGAGATGTACTTACAGAGAGTTCTCATATACTTTCCAAGACCTGTATCTTGGCAAAGTCGCATTCCTCTAAGCATCCTAGATGAAATTTCTATTTTCCTTACCTTATTCAAACAGTCTTTCTCTGCTACCCATTCATAGAATCATAGAATTATAGAATTAACTAGGTTGGCAAAGATCTTTAAGGTTATCAAGTCCAACCATGACTGACAAGTCCACCACTAAACCATGTCACTAACGGCTTCACCTACATGGTTTTTAAACACTTCCAGGGACAATGATTCCACCACTTCCCTGGGCAGCCTGTTCCAATGCCTGAGCACTCTTTCTGTGAAGAAATTTTTCCTGATATCCAATCTAAACCTCCCCTGGCGCAGCTTGAGGCTGTTTCCTATTGTCCTATCATTTGTTACTTGGGAGAAGAGATCGAAACCCTCTTCACTACAACCTCCTTTCAGGTAGATGTACAGAGCAATAATGTCCCCTCTGAGCCTTCTCTTCTTCAGACTAAACAATCCCAGTTCCCTCAGCTGTTCCTCATCACACTTGTGCTCCAGACCCTTCACCAGCCCAGCTGACCTTCTTTGGACCCACTCCAGTAACTTCCGTTCTACCTGGAATGACTTTTTTGCATGCCTGTGGCCAGGCCATGGGAAGTGTTGCAGATGCTACGCTGATGGCATTCCTGTGGCAGAGAACTGGAATTCCCAGCAGAAAGCATTTTTCATCCGTGAAGTCTGTAATTTTTTTTCTATTTTTTTTTTGAGTTCACTAGTTTATACAGGTGACTAATTACAAAAATCCTTAATAAAGTTCAATTTGCCGTATATATTTTTTTCACTCAGGAGCCAACAGCCTTGCTTTAATTTCTCCTTAGGACAGCCCAAGCTTGTTACTTCATGAAGTATCTTGCCCGTCCATAAATTAATATATATAAAAGCATACCTGCTATATAAGCAAAAAACACCCCTGCCAAAGAAAGTTATATTTAATGGTAACAGTTGCTACTTCTAATCCTGCTTATTTCAGGCTTCACTGTCATCCACCCTCATTTTCCTGTGCTGGCAAAATATGCACACACAGCATCTCTGATTTTGTTCACCAAGTTAGTAAAAAAGCTACAGCTTTCAGTCACACTGGTGTTCTATCCTACTATTCCCAACTTTCAACAAGGTCTGATTTTTCCTTGTATTTTGTTGAATAACTCGCTATAACATTGACAAACATTCTACAGAATCCAACAAATAGACACTAAGAGATCCTGTTGTAGGCTATTCATAACTGCACATATCTGTGTACATCTTTACAAGACATATGTGTGGTTTATTTAGATTTTTGTTTGGAATCCAGGTATGAAAGATGTGGGAAGATGATATGCAAAGGCAGCTCATGAGGAAATAGAGCCTGAGCAGTTCTGCCTGTTCCTTAAGAAAGGCTGAAGGAGCTGCTCTAGTTAAATTTTTGGTTGGGGGATACAAAAGGAGAGTTTTCACCAATTTTTTTGCTTCACCACTCCCATGACAAAGTGTGTTTTGCCTTGCCATATGAATATCAGCATTACATGTCCACAGAGGTTGTATAGTTGATAGTGTCACCCAAGTGTTTAAAAACTCTGATATGGTTTATGTTTTTAATTCACCTTCATCTGTTTGCATTTACATTTTGGTTGTACTGTGGGGAAAGAAGAAAATAAAAACTTTCTCCTGAAAAGGTTAAAGTTTAAAGAAAAAATTGCATCATGCAGTTTTTACAGCTGAGCATGTGGACTTTGAAATCAAAGACCGTCTTCAGCACTGGTCTCACTTGTTGTGTGTTTGGTGATTTTCAGTTAGACTACTCTGGAAAACCAGAAAGTTCAGTGCCAATATTTTTCACGTGGCCTACGCTCATTACATGGCCTCATATACCCTTCCATGATGAAAAGCCCCACATTATTCCAAACCAAAGTTATAGCTGTATATTGCAGCTACTTTTTGTTGTGCAACAGGAATTCTTCAACTAGTTTTAGGCATCTAGTCTTGGATATTTCTAGTCTAGTCTAGTTTTACCATGAAAGTAAGCAGTTCTCTTTCCTCTGAACAATTAAAGTCAACTGGAGAAACTAAGAGTTTTGCTCTACTTTTTTGAGAATTTTTCCATTCTTTTCTAACCTTAATGTGATGCTTTTACTTTGTAAATATTCATGTCTTACATAATCTAATTTAAGATCACAGTTATCACAGCAGCATTACAGGAGACTTATCAAGTTCATAGGAAATCAAATCTAATTATAGAGCACCACAGTACTCTGGGAATTCTCTTGTAATTTAATACATATTTAAAAAATACAGTATACTCTTTAAAAACAGAATATACTTTCAAACTTTCTAAAACAATTTGTATGCATCTAGCAAGAATCCTGACATTCAGTAGAAGCAATAGTTCCATTATTAAAGGTTCAGGGTAAACAAGGGTTCTGCTAAATGCTTGTATCACACACAACAAATTGTCCCTTTCATAATCTTTTCCTTGCTTTTTTTGTGTAGATATTTCCCACGAAAGCATTAAAAACTACCCCTTGACTTAACAAACTGATATTATAAATGGTTGGAGCCTTTTCTCTGTTGCAGCAATTTTACAGCCACCTAACCCCCTAGACCTCAACAGATTCGTAATACAAAATATGACATAAAGGCCTCTCTCAATCTCATGATTCCATGAGAAGAGATAATAAAGAATTACAGACCACCCTGTGCATCCATATGTGCCTTGTGTTCTTCCCTCGTCAGGATCAAACTCCCAGCTGGAATAAAGACTTTGGCAGAGAAGAACTGAGCAAGTCATAGGAAATGCTGGAAGAGGACGGCACACAGGGCATAGTAATGTGGGTGGTTAACACTAGGTACCTTCCTCTATATTCAGTGACATAAACAACGAGGCCTTAGATGCTGATGTAGGTGTCTAAATATAGCAGATAACCCGTAGTAGAGTGTCTGTCACAGGGGCCACCACCGACTATGCAGCTAATCAAGGAAGCGCCTTCCAATGCCCAGTCCAACTTTTGCACAAGGCAAAGGTTAAGGTTTCCCAATAACAAACTGACAAATGCAGCAAGCCTACCCTCCCTGCACTACCCACCACACTGCTCAAACAAGGATGGGGAGAAATGACACTGAAGCCCAAATATGCAAGTGTTTTAATCTCATTTGAAGTATTTCTTGTCAGTGGGAAGAGAATAATTTCCAATACTGCAAACAAAAGGAATTGAAAGCAAGAAGTTTATTAATATGAGCGTTGCTTCACTGAACATGAACAACTTCATGGAGTTTTTTTAATAATAAAGCTGCAAAAGAGACCAGGCTTTTCCCTCATACAGCTTAAACTGCCTGGTTGATCACACATTAATTTTTGTTTTAAGGAAAAAATAAAATACAACAAAACAAAACAAAATCAAAAACCCCCAAACAAACAAAAAACCCAACAAACAAACCAAAAGCAAATTTTTGTAGTCAGAGAATTGATATTACTTTCTTACAAATTGCTTATTGGAATTTCTTCCTCTCAGAGTACTAGAAAAATGTAACATTCGAAAAGGTGGTTGGAGAAGACAACATTTTGGTCTGAACCTAGCTAGCAGATCAGGACTCTAGACTGATCATTTTTATGCTTCAGCAAGAAGCTGTAACTTTCAACCAGGACTGTCCTCTAGTAAGAGCCCTTATAAAGAATTAGCTATTTGTAGTTAGCCTCGTAGAAATACCTTTTCTCTGGCCAGTCCTACCTTTGCCTCTATAAAGTTGGCACTGGCGCTTGGACAGCAGGGTTTACTACCCTGTCACGGGGAGGTTTCACTGAACTTTGCCCTGCCATCGGATACCAGTGCCCAGGGATTAGGTATGGGAGGATCGTGGTAGGAAAAGTGGGAACACTAGGTAATTCTGCTCAAACAGCCAAGTTGTCTGCCAGGGCCTAACATAGGAGGACAAGGGCTTGAAGCCTAAAACAGAGGTGCAAATTGCTTGGTACTCAGGCTGTGGTCTGCCGCCTGCATGCATAAAATTCTAAGGCTCTGATTTTCCAAGTCACTCAGTGAACGCACATAGCTTTCAAGCTGCTTTCAAAACCCAACCTGAAGACAGGCCTTTTAGATTGCTTGTTTTGTTTTAAATCAGGTTTAAAAAATTTCCTTTGTATGTTTGAAACCTGGAATTTATATTTTTTTCTTTTTATGTCTATTATTATATAGCTACCTACCCTACACTTACAGTTTGTTACTTTAAATAAAATACGAATGCTTTTGACTACATTTATGGTACAGTGATGAAAATCTTGTGACTCTAGATGTCATATTTCTATTATGAAAATATGTACCATCATTCTTACAAATTCAAGCATTTCAGGCTGCTATGCCACAACTGATTAAAGGGCTCATTTAGATGGCACTTCATGTATGCTACTTTACACTAGCTAACTTTGGGACAGAGAAAGACATAGGTAGAATGACAAGGGAAGCCCATGTTGTATTTTGCTTCTGTAATACCAGAGGTACCTGTTTCAAAGCTGGTGTGGTTACGTTAACATAAATTGCAACCATACACTATACTGGGCTGACACACACTTAGCAGTTTGGATTAAAAAAATTAATAAATTAAATAATAAATAAATTAAAAAATAAGAATATGTAACTGGATAAATCATAATTTTATAATTGCTTGTTCGAAATTTTAAAACAGTATAAACATAATGTAATTACATTAAATCATTACAAATTTAAGCTGTGATCCAGATTAATAAAACTAAGAAAATTCAAGTTTTCATTGCTAAAGCTAAATGCACTGTTACCTCTGCACCAGCTCAGAACCCTGTGTTGACTTAACTGTCTCTGGTTGAACATAAAGGCATCTAAACTTAAATATGCACATAAGCTTGAAAAGCTAAAAGATACAGCACTGCTACTAATTTTATACTTTTGAGTGGTTGAGTCAGCCAGATAGTTGTCTTAAGCTATCCTTTCAACTACCTCAGTATTACCAAAAAAAGTTTCTGAAGGATAATATAAAGAACATTATCTGAACCAAAGCCTTTGACTGTTTGTTTGAATTTGGTATCATATTGATATCATGAGAATAAAGGAAGGTTCTCTTGAGAAAAAAGTCAGGTACTTAACAGACAAGAGAGTGTACTTTGTGGAACTGCCCTAGTGCATACTTGAAAAACTGTGACAGAATGGCTATTATTTATCCAGCAGACCTGAATGCTTCCAGAGGAGCAATTTCAGTCTATCATGAAATTGCACATTTAGAGTACATTACATGTTGCAGAAATGGGTTGTAAAAGTCCTAATGAAAAATATCATCACTTGGCCTGTAAAGTATCTACATCTAACACTAGTAATCTTGTTTTTATATACCAATAGCAGTAATGAAATCATACTTTGCTCTTTTAGAGCGCTCTTCACCCACTGATCTCAATGCTCTTTAACAAAAAAGCTAAAAAGTATTAACTTCATTTCAGAGACGAGGAGAGGCATGAAGCAGCTCCTCTAGTATTACATAGTGTGTCACTGACAGAATTGGAAACAGAATGCAGGTTCTTTCAATTCAGTGCTTCAGCCACAAAACAATATTGCTTTTCTCAAATTTAATTCTTCTGAGGGAAAAAGAGCACCAATCATCTTTGCTGCATTGAAAGATCAGTGGAATTAAAAAGCCAACATACTACCTTGTTCCTTTAAGGCCAGAT
Source organism: Coracopsis vasa (assembly GCA_026283785.1). Taxonomy (NCBI): domain Eukaryota; kingdom Metazoa; phylum Chordata; class Aves; order Psittaciformes; family Psittacidae; genus Coracopsis; species Coracopsis vasa. Next base: position 20,732 of record JANHGB010018629.1, on the reverse strand, counting down.
CTTAGGTTGCTATTTATTCCTTTAATCTTTCCTAGTTACACCTAAGGAACTTGCCCCTATTCTCAGTATTAGAGGGATAGAGCATGAAGACTCTATGTCAGCCTCCATTTCTTCCTCAGTCATCCTCTTGATGAGAGCAACAGGAGAGAAGTCAGTCCTTTAAATCTGCAGCCCTCCAGTGTTGTCTCACGAGTTAATGAGGACAGGAAGGATGACATTATTGGACAACACGGTCTGCTAATGCCTTTCTCAATTTACACTCAGGAAACAACTGTGTTCATATTGAAATATTAGAGGAAGTCTAAATGCTCCTGGGAAACAGATGATCTGAAGTAGTTTACAAAAGCCAACAAGCACTCCAGAACTGCCACAGAGGAAAGGGAAATAATCCCTGGATACAGAACTGGCTCTGTGCCTAGTGAACCATGGAGTTGCCATCAACTGCCATCTGATTGTCCTGTATACCCGGGTTCCATTGTCCTACAGTGACAAATCGGACTGTTCACAAAGAGATTCACCACTTTTATCCTCTGCTGTCTGCAGACACTTGCTAGGGCAACCGTCAGGGTTGCTGGCTGTGCAGCATGAACTAAAGTAACTTTGAGAAGACTCTTCCCGATCCTGATGACTGGCTTTAGTCACCCAAGATTAGAGATAAGATGGCACTACAAAATGCACCTTTGCACTCTCTTGGAGTGCTTCAGAGAAAGCTAATCATACCAGTCTTAGCACAGTCTGTAGGCATGAGAGAGGTATTAACCTGGCTCATTCCTTCTCCCATCAAAACCACAAGAACTCTCTTCATTGCATTACAGCAGTATCTGCTGTGTTTTGCGCAGGAATTGTACAAAAAAACTAAAAGGCAGGTGAGATTGTTAAAATAGTCATCTCCCTACAATTGGATTAAAAATGTCATATAAATTTTTCTGCAGATCTTGAAAAGACAATGTTTTTTCTGTGGAAATATACAGTCTTATTAAATATTAACAGGTTAGAGAAGCACCACTTTCACTCTACTGTAGCAACCAGAGGTTTTTTATCATAACAAATATAGTGAATGTGAAGTAGAACTGTAGTGAAAAGGTTTACCTGCAGCTGCTGATCTAGTTCTGGAAATGTCAGAGGGAAGTTTTCAGAGGAAGCATCATCTAAAAGGTAAACATGATGTTAAAAGTCAATGTCTGCTGAAAAGGGCATTTCAAACGATCTGTTTAATGCTGTTCTACATTGCATGTATTTGCAATAATACTGTGATCCTGCAAACACCTCATCATCTGCTTATCTTTCTACACTTGAGATACCTCAATAGGCTCCTTGAAAGTACTAATGGGTTGGCAATAAGTAAATGTTTAGATGATGGAAAGACAAAAGCCTACTTTGTATTGCCATCATTAAAAAACTAAACAAAGCCAGTTAACACAGTAGAACATGTAGTAGAACACTTAATAAGAAAAATGAATCTAAACAAACAGTCTTTCTTCCTGAGCTTTCTATTACACTGCAAAGTAAAGAATCTTCTAGGGACAGCATCCTTATTACCAAAGTGTTCTTTACTTGAATGAAGGGAAAGATATCTTCCCCATCACAGTACAATGACTTACCAGGGCTAACCCAACAATAACAGAAAACTTTTCTCTTACCACACAAAGGCAACCACAAGAACACACAAACCAGCCTGGCAACCCTGGAACTAGAAGACTGTTACCTGTACAGATGTGATCAGAATGGAGAAGGCACCACAAACTTCTCCGTACAGCAAAGGACTGTCTTTAATCTGTAGATAACAATCCTTATGAGCTAGAGTTAGTCGATTCATGACAACAGGCCAAACTGTGTTTTTATTTATTTCTTTATTTTTAGTACAGGCTTCCAGCAAAGGTGGGACAAACTGTGCCAGTTACGTCAGTGTTGTGAAGTGGACACCTGCCCACTAGTAGCTGGACTGAGATCAGAAATATGAATCATACTCGGTGGTGTCACAGCTAGCCACTGCAATATTTCTTTCTCAGTGACTTTCACACTATCAGTTTTGCACTGGATTGTGATGACTGTTTATGCATCTTACTACAGGTTATGGGAGGTCAAGAGAAGGTTACTATTAGCAAGCTTACTACAGTTATTTGTAATGTGTCAGAATTAAATAAGGATGGCTCTCACAGGAGAAAATTGCTAACACAGGTCAGATCCTGCAACTGCTCTGTGCTGGCAGACTTACACACACCAACAAAACCCCAACAAGATTAAGATTACCATGTATCAAAACAGGATTCTGCATATTCTTAGAGAATGCAGACTAGGATTTAAATTATTTGTCAAATACTTATTTTCTGGTTTTCCTACCCTCAGCGGTCATACAGCAAAGCAGGTTAGGAACAAAAAGTAAAATAATTCACTTTACCCTACGAAGATAAACAGGGGGGATGCCCAGAGAAGAAAAGAAAAACTACATGATACAGAGGGAAAAAGCAAAAGCTCTTGAATTTCCCCAGGAAACAAAGTGAAATTCTGTATTTTCACGGGATAGAGGTTTTGCTAGTATTATCAAGAAGTCATACTCACTTCTACACCCTTCATTTTTTATGCCATGTCGCAAACATGTCCATTCTGGAAAATACCTTAATTGTTTTAATTGTATAGAATTGTAACACACTGATATGTAAGTGTTTACCTTTAATTTGCTGTTGCTTTCTTCACAAAATTTAAAAATAGACTAATATTCTAAAAGAAGACAGATGAATCATATGGCAAGGCTAAAAGGAAGGATGGAATAGGGCTCTGTCTGACTAGGGGTACAGCTGCTCTACAAATATTTGGCTGAATAGCTGTTAAATATTCTGACAGAGATATTGGATCAGAGTTGTGGACAGCAGCTAAGCTGCTATTTGTTTTGACAATTCCAGAAGTACAATCTTTGGTACAGTAGCTTTAAGGAGGAACCTCAAAAATTTTTAACATAAGAAAAACAAAGTGAAAACAACTCCAAGAATCGTAACGAAGTATCAGCCAAAAATTACTTTTTCACTGCATTGGATATTAACAAGAAATCAAAATTAATACAGTGTCAGAATATTAGAAAATCTATTGGATTATCTTCAGAAGAGAACCAGTAACAGAAATGTTTGGAAATACTTTTAAAAGGATGGGATGGAAACAGAAATTACTATAGAGGAAATCCTTTCAATAAACAGATGTTCTCTTCTTATTTTTTGAACTCAAGTGACTGAGTCAATGGTACTAAAAATAGAACATATTGGTATCCTAACCATTATGACATACCATAGTACATTTTATAATGGGCCTGCCCTAGCATCCATTGAACAGCTGCTAGAGTTTTTTTTAGTTATGCTAGTTTAAGACTTGTTTAAATCATCGTCTGATGTGCAGGACATCATCGAGAAAAGTCGAGGACTTCAGTAGTTTGAAATTTTTCTGAGTTCCTAATTCTCTTAGGCTACTGTGAAATTTTCAGCTGAAATATTTAGTTTACAAAAACTAACAGAAATTCTCACAACTATCTGCAATCTTGCTTTCCACAAAAAGAAAACCATTCAGTGAAAATAAATTATGGAACCAGGTCAGTCTGGATTTCACTGTAGTCAAAGTAACAACCACAACAATAACAGCAAAAATCACTTGGTAAAACGTAAACACATTTATATATCACAAGCGGAAAGCAAACTACAGCTGTCATTCACCTCCAAAAACTTTACTGAGGATATTTTCAGAAAGTCAAGAGGAAAGATACAAAGTCCTGCAGTTTCCTCTAAAAGTCGCTATTGCCCTTACAAGCTTGAACACTGGGTGTTATGCAGGAGATTGGACGAAACCACGTTGGCTTCCAGCCTTAAAAAACTATGACTCTGAAAATCAGAAACACTGAAAATGTCTGAAATATCAAAGAAGATATTCTAAAGATCGAAACACTCTCATAATTATCTCTTCATCTGTCTATATTTGTTCTTTTCTATTCTACATCTCCTTAGACAACAGAATTTAGAAATAATAGGAATCACTGACATACATAACCAAAGATGCCCTTTATAATAAAGTTAGTGGCTTTTCTGTTCCACAAACCTCTGAAAATAACCAGGCTGATTCTTCACCTGATACAAAACACATCACACTCCTGCGGTCACTATTTTACTGCTCCCTTCCCTGTCACTCATAAAGAAAAATTATTCAAGTTAATTGTTGAAAACATATTTCGTTTAAAAATAAAAATATGAAAAATTCAGAGACTACAATTTGCTGCAACTGAAAATGAATCAAGATTCTGGTCACAAGAAAAAAAGAAAGGAGGAAGAACATACACATGAATGTATGGCCATCCGAGCAAAGTTAAAAGAGCACTAACCTATGATGTGAAAGAGAGTAGGGACGTCATTACAGCCACTTAAGGCAAAGTTATCTGTTGCATAATTTCTGAGTAGCACTTCCTGATTCCCCATAGATCCTGAAACTAATTTTGAAATATAAAAGTATACTAAAGTACCTTGACCCCAATTACAAGATGAACTCTGCATATACAGTTTTTTAATCAAAGGCTTTGTTCATGTGTATGGGATAGGGTCTGGATTTTATGTTTGTTTCATTAGGTTCATTCATCTATTTTGCTTGTTCCTGAAGTCTGTCATTATAACAGACAGCATCTGAGGGAGGGTCTCCGGGGAAATTACTTCCTCCTTTTGCTTTCCATCAGCTGGGCTGAGACAAAGTACCCTTCTATGTCAGAGCCAGCTCTCTGATCATTCCTACATCAAAACTAACACCACAACAAAATAACAAGCTCCCTAAGCATGCTGCCCAGTCAACTCTCCTTCATGCTTAAATGGTGTGACGGGCAGCTTTTTGTAAGGGCAGCAACGTTAAGCTGCTCAATTTTCACTGTCATAGAATCATAGAATTATTTAGGTTGAAAAAGACCTTTAAGATCATCAAGTCCAACCATTAACCCAGCACTGCCAAGTCCACCACTAAACCATGTCTCTAAGCTTCTCATCTACAAGTCTTTTAAATAGCTCTAGGAATGGTGACTCAACCACTTCCCTGGGCAGCCTGTTCCAATGCTTGACAACCTTTTTGGTGAACACATTTTTCCTAATATCCAATCTAAACCTGCCCTGGCACAGCTTGAGGTCATTTGCTCTTGACCTATCACTTGTTACTTTGGAGAAGAGACTGACACCATCCTCGCTACAACCTCCTTTCAGGTAGCTGTAGAGAGCTATAAGGTCTTCCCTGAGCCTCCTCCCTGAAAACGAATGTTACCCACCTTTGCAACCAATACTAGCCCATTCATTTACTACCACAACATCTTAACAAGACTTTTCTGCCTATCCAAGTGACTCCTTTTTGTCTCTTTTCATTGCCTCCTCTCCATCTGGGGATGGAGCTGTGTGGGTCACTGGGTGTGCTTTTTGAGGAGCAATCTACTGCCCAGGTAAGTTCTTGTATCTCTGCTGATAGTATCTATTAATACAAAAGAGAGGTGGGTTTCTAATGTGTAGTACAGAGATCCACACAAGCCATCTGATTTAGAGGATTCTACTGTATTAATACTGATTGTCTTCATTGAAAAGGCTTACTACTTCTCAGTGATGTTCTGATGCATTCAGTCCCCTGGTATATGCTAATATACCTTTGAGAATGAATCACACTTTCTGGAAAGCTTCACTTATTCAATCATGTTCTGGCCTCTGGAGATTCCAATAGCCCAGACTTCCACCACATAGACGAATGAGCAAAATCCCTCACCCTTTGCTGACTGACACAATGCCTGGTACAATTGAGTGTGACACCCCAGTTTCTTCCTATATGGCTGCTCTATTTAGCTGAGCTGTGGGATACAGGCAATAGTTAATGAATACTTTAAGAACAACATCTGATTTACTTGAAGTATAAACCTGCAAATTACATTTTCTCAAGGATCTTCACAAAGACAGAAATAGAACATAAAAATTTAAATATGTTGAAAGCATATTAAGGTTGCTAAATCAAGCACTCAAAATTTAGGAAATGCCAATGACAGCTCTGCTTCCTTGAGTAACTGAGTTATGATCCAGTCTTTAATTATACAATCAGGTACTATTTTTTTCTCCTACATGCGTGGGTAAGTGTGTTCAGATCTCTTCCTCCTAAATTAAAGAATTAAATTAGTAACATAAGTAGGCTGTTATCCTGTAAGTGGATCAGCTATTACACAGGGAAAGTGCCCAAACTCAAATGCAAGTACCGCAAATCACAGTGGAACAACACTAGCAAACTGTGTACTGGGGTCCATTCCTGGCCTTAGGAGGACAGTGAGATCCAGAAGCTCCAGTCTGGTCACTGACAGACAAGCATAGACTCATCGAATTCGTCCTGGAAGGCTGTGTGGCTAAGTGACTGCGACTTGGCACTGCTGAGTGAAGCTCCCAGGCTTCTATTCACAGCCCTGCCTGACATGACCTTACACAACCTCACAGTTACCTCACTCATAAAATAGTGGGGAATGGTCACTGCCTGACCCAGGAATAGGCTATGAAGGCTTGCTCAGTAATAAGAGTTGTGGACCTTTCCAAAATAGAAATGGCCCATAACGGAAGAGATAAGAGCAAAATCCTCCTAACTACATATACCTTCACCTAAGCCTAAAGCATCCTCTGATGAATGTGCAGCCACTACCCCTTTGAGGGTATCTCACTTAAGTTCCTGTCTAATTTCCCAAAGATCAAGCCACTTACTTGTATGTTGGGTGTAGTTTTAGGAAACTAGCTTTTCACATTTTAGCCACATATTTTAGCAATCCCCACTGGTTTTCAGCCAGTATCTTATCTACTGGAAAGCCTCTGTTGCCATTACAACCAAAATGAGGATGGAAGAGGGATTTGAAGGTTGCTATTGAAGAAGCAACTTTGCAAAAGAGTCTTGCATGATCAACTGTAAAAGCAAAAAATTCTTCACGGTCACTAGGATAATAAAGGCATAAAGAAGAGTAAAATAAGTCATTTGCTATGCCTGCAAAAATATTACATTGTTCCACTGTCTGCAGTTTCATTAGAAGATGTATGCTTTGCCTTTGTTATCAGTGATTTTTCTGGAGAGTGCTATCAGAGGTAGATTAATTTCAAACAAAAGATATTACTAATAATATCAAACCGAACAACTTATCACCACATGTCACTAGCAGAACTTTTCATCTAGAGTCAAGCTTTTGTTCTAGGAGGGAAAGTGAAGAGATGTTTACCTATAAACCTTCCTTTAGAACTATTACACAAAACAAACCCACTTCTCTAAAATTAATAAAGTTCCTGTTATAATCATTGTATCTTAATATGTTCAATAAATAAGTCAGTGATATAAATTAGGACACATTGAATGTGTTTAATTAAATTGATTTTGATAAATGGCAATGAATTTTCTATTTGGGAACACATTCAAATTTCAGAACACCAAGTTCAGTTTAATTTGCATTAGTTTTCCACTGATATAAGGTAGGCTGAAATAATAGTATTCAAATTCATTAAATTAGAATGGTACCTTAAGTCAAACTGGTGCAATACAGTGTGCAGACACACCCTGAGAAACCTATGTTTGATGCCAGTTTAGTGAACCTGAGCAAAAGAGCCAAACATAGATATCTATATATACATGAATAAGAGATACACAATAAAACCATCTTCTTATATAGCACCCTCTCATGGGCTGCTCCTGAGACTTTTAAGGAACTGGTTAGCCTACTTCCACATTAGAAATACTGCTCAAAGTTGGCCAGGATTTCAGTCATCAGGTGTTGACTGGCAAATAATACAACACAATTAAATTATTTCTTGTACACTCAGGATAAGCCAGCTACAGTCTTGTAGGTCAGTTAACACAAACTAATCTCTTCTCATGAGTCGAGAGCAGTTTCTCCTTTTGCTGCTCCTCACACCCAGTGCTTGGTTACAATCCTAGCCAGTGAGATAATCACCACCCAGAAGAAACATTCCATTTCCCCTTTTTATATCCAGTTATGCTGCCAGTTCCTCCTCGTAAGCAGTTGTACAGCCCCCGGAAGGAGAATGCAAGCCTTTCTTGGTGAATCTGTTACTGTGCCTTTCAAGTGAGGTAGAATTTAAGGAAAAGCTTAGATAGATTGCCTCACCACTTAGCCCTGATGAAGAACGTTTTGTATATACCCAAGCAGTACACAAGCCTTAACTGATGATTTATCATCACACTTGCAGTAGGTAACTCCTGTTTGAACTGAAAACAAATATCCTTGTCAAGGAGAAAAAAAAGATTAAATATAAAAAAATAAGGAGAAAAAACCAAGAAGAACAACAACAAAAAAATAAAAGCCAAAAATGGAATACCTAAAGTTCTATCTGTAAAATGTTTTTGTAGCTCATCTTGAAAAACAAAGTGTTAAATACTTATTTATACTCTCTTGATTCAACGATGGTTTGCTGGAAATCTTTCAAAGCTGGTAAAAGTTTTTTTCCTTTGCCTTCTTTAGATATATCAAATGTAATAACCAAGTTCAGGCTTACTACTAAGAGCAAGAGCAGAATTTTTCTGACATGGTAAAACAGCATGCTGTTTTAGACCTCCTGATAGAACCCAAAGGGATGTGATGCAGAGGAGCGGGCCCTCACTTTACTGGTTGCTGTTTAGTTTCATCAGTACTCATATTGATTTTGGATTGCATACTCATAAGAGATTCTGCATTGCATACTGTAGGAACACTTGTATATATACAATAAAAGACTCAAAATTATGGAAAAGTTTAACCAAACTGTAGCAGAAAAAGATTACCTTTCTGTAATTGAGTTTATTTCTGTAAATGTTTAAAGAAAGGCTATCATTATTAGCAGGATAGAAAAGTAAAAAATAAAATATGATGCAATGTTAAGGAAGCTAGGCTTCCTGCCTTTCATGTCGTCTTCTTCCAAGCTATTCACAACCTTGTCATTTCCTACTGCCGTCTCTTGTCACAAACCACCCTGCCCTCTTTGATTTTCCCATGGTCTCAGCTTTCCCTGACTTGTTTTCAGTATCTCACATAAGCATTCTTTTTCCATAACTTGTAAGAGCACTTCCCTTTCTTTTACATCTCTCTTCAAGACCTATTTTTGCCACCATTCCTGTGAGAAATTTGCCATGTTACTATGCCTTGAAAGATAAGAATGATTCCATATTACTTTCTATAATAAAATGTAATTACAAAATTATTTTAATCTACAAAAATGGGCACATAGCCACATGTACTCCTGAGCTGAAACTGACGTGCAGTTATATATGAAGATATTTGGGTTTAGATTGTCTTGCTTAGGGAATAAGATTCTGTTTCAGGCTTCTAGCTGCAAATTAATATTACACAACAACTAGCTAGGAAAGATAATGCATATTCTAAAATACTTTTAAAATGAGAAAACTGTATTCAAACTGAGACTATTCACACAAAGCTCAGGAAGCAGGCTCACACATTATCCTGCAGTGCATACCCTCCCATAAAGCACTCATCAGCAGTAAGTTTCAGTTGGGGTTATCAAAGATCCTTATATTTCATGCCATAAACACATCCCAACCCTGGGTCCATGCACCCACCTTTAGCAACAGCACAGCCAACTTCTTTTGGGATGCTTCACAGCTTCCAATTTACTTTATTTCATTCTAACTTTTACTGTTTGGCAACAGCTTCTCTAGACTTCAATAATATTTAAGGTGAAAGCTAATAATATCCATCTATTCCAGAGATGAAAGGATCCATATATGTACAGGGTATGTTTGGGGAAATTAATACTCAACCAGCACTAGCTGACAGGATAAGCATCAATGAAATTTCTGATGCTTTCTCAGGGCACACGCCATGTGGGGCATCTGTTTCCTGAAACCTTCCATCAAGCTGGGCACATGTGGCACTTTCCAACCTCCCTGCTGAAGGGAAAGTCTCTTCCTGCTCTTAGCATCATCCTCAGTACATGTCCTTCTTCTTTTCTTGTTTTAAAATTCCTTAAAATCAGACATACTGCATATGCAGGTAAATTCGATAGTTAGTTACAATCCAAATTATATTATCAAACTACTGAAAGAAAGCTAAGATCTAAACCGTCAGGCTCGTGGTTTTAGTCTAATGAAATTGTTAATGGAAACATTAAAAGTTATCAGACAGGAAAACTGACCACATGCTATCACTTAGTAAAAAAATCTACCCATAACACTGGACTTCATTTGATATTGTAAACATTGGTAAGAACATGTAAAATTTTAAAGCCATCATTTCACTGTGGTTTACTCCAGAAATTAAACTGTACCTGGGGATTCATTCAGGCTGAAGGCAATTCGTACTGGTTTATCAGCAGGTACCCTGGCGGTGGTGATCATGTGGGCACTTGAGTCAATGCTTTTACTTGTTTGTTCCAGCTGTAATAATACAAACAATACACTTATTAGAGAGCATGTTACACCATTCAATAAATGAGGTTTAATGCTTTTCATGCATTCATAGTTATCTTTCTCATTCTAGCTAAGCAACGTTTAGAATCAAAGTCAAGGGAGTGCAATTTCACTTTTCCATTTAAAAAGGACTTAAGTGAAATTCAGTGCTGAGACTGCCTTTCTTTTACTATTTACAGATTAGAAAGAACGATGGCAAAGGAAGCTTCCCCTCTCCTCACCTGTTTGCTCCCCGCCATTGCCCCTTCAGCAAGCCTTGACTCGTGGCAATGCTGCCTGGTTCTGAAGGTGAAGAAGGAAGAAGGGGTGGGGAGTTGAGAGTAACATGACCCCAAGCCTGCCATGTGATTGGAAACGTGCACACCACTCCACATGGTGTCAATGAGGAGACACCCATCCTCCTACCTTCCACCCATACTCCCCCAAACTGTGCCTGATAGTCACACACTTAATGGTCAGAAAGTTACTGGGTCTCCAAACCTTGGTGGTGATTCTTCAGTGGAACTCTGTGCAGGTGTAGGGGTCTGTCTGCATGGGTTTGACTCCTGGATCGGGACCTTATTCAGTCCTCGGTCTTTCTTCTGAGACCACCAATCCCAAAAAGTAGTTTTACTGAGATGAAACCCTGTCCATTAAGAAAACTGCTAGTTCATTTCAAGCAGGGCACTAAAGAATTGTTGAGCAACAAAAGAATTAGCCACTACTGATCTGTAATGGTATAATTAAAACATCTCTGAACACTCAAACGTACTCAGAGCTCTACTGTGTATATTTAACCTTTTGACTGTTTTTGGTTAAATTCTATTAAATAGCTAAACGCAAACTTAATCTCCTTGTATATCTAGCACAAAGCTGCTAAAATTCACAGATATTAATCTTCTGATTAGCTCCATGTGTGGAGAACATGAAGTCAGTGGGACATCATGCATGAAAAAGATCTGCCCACAAAGAAATTATTTTAGGACTGAAGACTATGCTATCCAGCGTGCATTGCATCCATACCAACTATGTGGACAGTTATGAGAGTCATTTTCAAATTAAGATAAAAACTCCCCAGTCAATTAGAAACCAATTTCTTCAGGAAAATACAATTAATTTACTAAAAGTTGTACCACATGTCAGTAGACAACTTGGCATTTAGCTAGTGAAAGCAAAAGCCAGTTTCCTAAGAGAATAGTCTTGCAGTTTTTCAGCAAAGTAGCTATTGTATTGCACAGAAATCCGAACAACTCATTCTAATTTACACTTATTTATTTGGCAGTCTCGGAAAGTCAATAGAACAGAACAATATTTCAGGGTTATAATCTCCCTTGGTGATGCATAAGTGAATCAAACACTTCCCTGGCATCACTGTCTTGCAATCAGTGGAGGAGTATTAAATTTGCATTTGGCACATTAATTTCAGTATTTCTTTTGTGTTTCCTCTGTCTGTCTTAATATTTAGCTAGCAAAGTGATACGGTTACCCTGTAGCAATGCTACACAATAAAGTGTTATTTGAAGTACACAATCCTTTCTTAAAATAACAGCAAATAATCTAAAATGATTACTTCAAATAAATCTTACTTGGAGCTGACAGTATCTCCTTCTACTAATACATGAAGGATATCAGGTATCATTCTTTATTCCCCATTTCTAATAAACAAGACACAAAAATTGAACTGGTATCTATTGGGCAGAGACAAAGAAAAGTCAACTAAACTGCAACAGTGTATGCTTTTGGACTCAGGAAAAGATCCTTCGGTCAACTGAAATATTCCCTTTTGAAATGCATTGCATTAGACTAATAATTTTTACCTTCTGAGCATTATTGATCTCTTTTTTCCCCCCAAACCCTCACTTTATAAGAAACATCTGAGACATCTCATTGTTCTTCAAAAACAACAGAACCACTAATCAAAAATTCTTTATTATATTTCCCTTCCATACCTCTCAATACAAAGAACAAAAAAAGAAAGAAAATAAGAGATTTAAAGTGATAAGCACATCCTTGAAACAAGGCTGTTCATCATTCTATGTTGTTGGTACACAGTCCCCTGACATCTGCTTACTATCTCAAGTGGTATTCCACATAAGAGTATACTTAACATTTCATATCATAGCCTGAGAAATGAAAATGATACATTCTGCTTAGGTTTTAAATTTGTCATAAAATTATTGCTAGGAGCAAATCTGGTTTTTTATCCCAGTCACATACTCTCTGGTTTGTGATGTCTTTAAATTACCTCTTTTAACCATCTAATATGTGAGGGCAAAAACCAACACCCCTCAGATAAGCAAGGGTGAATTCTATCATAACACAAAAAAGTGTTTTCATTTTATTCCAATCCAGAAAAAGAAATCTCATCTTTATATGCAGCAGTTATCCTCCTATCCATTTTTTTTTTTTATATTGCATTTATCTCTTCACTCCTTTTTGTGCAGAGTCCTCAAGCTCTTCATCACAAAAAGCAGTCACAGAGAACAGAGAGGGATGGAAGCAGCCTGTGTGCAGACAAAGTGATACAGGAAACACACAGACCAACTGCCCCCAATTCCCCACCTGCTTTCTCCATGTATGAAGAACAATATCTCTGTAGACAGAGATGTGGGTGAGTGGGCAACCTGGAATTTAGTGAGATTTAATGAGCCGCTCTCTTCTTCACAACAATTGCCTACAGAACTGGCTGCTGCTTCTCCATGAAAAACCTGCGGCAGAACTCAGATTAAGCGCTGTTACAGCTCTATCAATTTAGTTCAGTTTTCACACCTGTTGCCTTACCTCACTTAGCGGAGTGTCTGCACTTGTATAATCCAGGGCCAGCCACTGCCTTGGCTTGCCGTTGCCTTTATGGAGTAAAGCTTCAATAAAAGAAAAGGCTGCACCTGCTGCATAGCAACAAACTGACAAGGTCTGAGAAGCTGAGACAGCTGTCAGGGCAACATGCTGCTACCTGCACTTCCCATAGGCTTTGCTGTCCCAAAAGATCACCCTTTTCCGCTTTTCTCCACAATTCCACTTTTCCTTCCTCTCCTTGCCAGTGACGAGGGATTATGATGCTGTCACGCTTCAGGGAGGAAAAAATCCTTCTGTCACAGGCATTATTAAGCAGCAAACTGTGGCGAGCACAAGATTTTTAATTCATTAGTCCTGGCAAACCTAAAATACAAACAGACTTGCTTCATAGGACAGGAATGTTTTCAGCATGACCCAATCAGTGTCTGTGTCTATTCCAGCAAACTGGCAAAGATAGCATGACTCCAGTCAGCAAAAATGTCTGCAGCTCCAATCAGCTTGGGCTGACACTGCCAACTTGGACAGGCTACAAGCGAACTATCAAATGATAGCAGCAACTATCAAAACTAACAACAAGGGATGGGCTTGGCCTGTTAGGCTGGGTTCATGTTGGCTTTGGTCAAGCCAGGCTTGCCTAATAGCAATGATAGCCCTGCACTTCTGAGGAGGCAACGGGCAAATTTCAGAATGCATACACTGTGAAAGCAGATGTATTTATAGATGCAATGGTGATGGCAGTGATAGCTGAAGCTGACTAAATCAGAGATTTGACTGAACTCAGAGGATTTCCTAGTGTGATTTCAGATAGCTTTGGTGAATTTTTTAAACCACAGGCAAGCAATTAGTAGATAAATCTTGAAGTATCAGAAGAGAGGTTAATTTCTTCAGCTTAAACTTTTATGTTCTGTAGCTGTGTCACACACATGTACTGCCTACATGACTTCTTTGATTGACTGTTAGCATAGTCACTCAAACAAATGGAGAAAACTGGAGAGTTACAGAATGATTACACAGAATATCTTTATTGTTGTGTGCTTGAAAAGGGGTTCTCTTCCTTTTATATTTCAAAACGTGTTTTTAAAGTATATTTTATATTTTTAAATTCCAAGTAGAGGTTTATCTAACCCAGATCTCCTGTATAGGCACATTGCTAGATTCTCTTGGCTCAGCAAAGATACAGAGGTTGCAGGACAAATAGAGACATGAAGGTCTGAAGTCAAGTTTTCATCCTTCCTCACCTTCTGGCCCTAGCCCAGGATTGATCTAATCAGTGCAAATCTCAGGAAACCAGCAGTTGCCCTTGTGGCCTCAAAAGACCTTTTCATGCTTTGAAATGACTAAACTGCAAAGATATTCTACCCACAGTGCCTTTTCTCCAGCAGTGACCCGGGCAGCTACACCATTAGTTAGGTATCTGGTGAGGCTGTCTTTCTAACTGCAGTGTGATTTCAGAGCAGACTATGGGCTCTCACCCAAAGAGTTAGTGAAAAGCAGGACTGCAACTCTGACTACACTGACCATTTTCTCTTCTCTTGATGTGTTTCTGAAAAGATTGAGGGTTCCTCCCTGTATGTATCCTTTGGAAGGAGAAGAAAGAGAGATTTGTCTCTGATCACAACCATTATGGCAAAAAATGTTCTACAGCTCAATAGCATCACCAGTACTGCTCAATAACATCAGCAGTTGATACTGATCTCCAGCTCCAGGCCCAATTACTGCAAAAGTATTTGTTTGAAGACACAGAAAATCCTGGCTCCAGTAAAGTCACTACAAATATTCTGCTTCAGTTTCCATGGAGCCAGGGTGTCCCTGAGACCATAAGACCCTCTTCTGCTTTGTATGGACAGATGGTATTTAGGTGGCATGAGTGCCTTCGTTATATGCCATTACAGTAAAGCCTAAAAAAGGCTCTCTACATAAAATCTTAAGACATGCAAGATCTTCAATAGCCATGACAGCAAGGGTCTTGGACAGAAATGATGTCTGAATAGCCCAGGGGTGTGTTTTCCAGATGGCTCTGACACTCCACATTTCCAGACTGACACTTCAGTTGTACTCAGTTTAAATAGTATGTGCATTTGCAAATTGAATTCAAACCATTTTATATTTTGTATCCATTGCACGCATATTTTTAAAATGTCAAGGTTTCTAGTTAAATCTATATTATTATATAGATTTTACAAAAGAAAATGGAATCACCTTTGCTTAATATGCACACTCGTAAGGGGTGTGCTGTGAATCATGCTAAAATACCAAAACTGCATAAACCTAAAGGCCCCTGATTTGCATTTAAATATCAGTTCTGTGCTTTACACAATGATTAGTCACCTGAAACTACTACTTTATGGAAGATACCGTATTTTTAGAATGTGAGAATATTACAGCATTCGGTATACAGAACATTAAATTTGAAACATCAGGTTGAATGATTTTACTGAAACCATTTTATCATCTATTTATTATTTGGTCTATGGTGCTAAAACTCCCAACAATATGGATTTAAATAGCACATTTTAAAAGGTTCTCTAAATTACAGCAATAAACTAGGGAGGATCTCAATTTTAAACAGTGCGAAAATTGACATCCAGGATGCTTCACTTTGGAGACTTGCTCAAATTAATAGTCAAAGGCATTTTAAATTTTGGGTAGAGATAAATCACACTGCTTTTATTCACCAAGTAGGTGACTAAGAATCTGTGTATCTAAGAAAATTACTCTCTCATTTACTGCAACACAAAAAATACTTCTTTATAATCTTTATAACAGGCTGCACATGCACCTTACAGTCATCTTTGTAATTAAAGAATGCAGGCTTTTTGTGCAGGAGTACAGCCTGCCTTGTTCCCTTTTCCAGCATACTCTTAGTCATCAAACGCCTGGTACTCAAGCAAAATTCTCTCAGTCCTGTACCACATTACAAAACTGGTGATATGCTAGAAGAGCGTATCATGTTTTATTCATCAAAAACACCTTAAAGAAACATGCACTAAATTAGGAACAGTGCGACGTAGTGATATTCAGTAGTAGAAACATGCAAATTTGTAACAATTTTTAGGATGAAGTATCAGTTATTCTACAGATGTAAAAAAAGCCAATATCTGCTGTCTAATAAAACACCTGTTGCCCTCCCTTTTTTAGCTGTGCTACTTTCAATTTATCTCAGTTTCCTAGTATAAGTAGTATTTTAGTAGCATATGACTTCATTCATGCTAAAATGGTGTTTCACAGATTGCCAGCCACTATTTAAAAATGCACTTTAAATATTCTATCATATTGAAGATGTTCCAAGAAGAAATTCAAAAAATAAATTAAAATGTTTTGCTTAAAATAAGACATAGAGCAAAAACTTCATTTTATAGATTAAACTGAGTACAAACAGAATCTCATTTTTGATGATTCCTGATGAACTTATCTCTGCACCAAATTTTGTTAAAAATCACACTGTGGGAGGGATTTGGTCCCTTTTAATGACATCAGGGCTGATCAGGGTGAAGCTGTTCCATGCTGTAGAGAATTGATTTTGAAAAGCATAAGCATTGGTGAGTCACATCCTTTAACTGCACATTACCTGTAGCATTTCCAATACCACTTGGACTATATAGCTCAGAATTTGCCAAATATTAAAAGCTATATGGTATATTCTATTTGGCTGCTACGGTAATTGAATAAGTGCCCTCACACCAGCCACAAAAATAGAATTTCTTTGTTGATGTGGTCTCTTCTTGCAGTCCATAAGGATAACCATTTCAAGTCTGCATGGAATTGTGTAGAGAAGAGGTTTTTTTACTAAAGCACCAGTTATCCTAGGTGAGATCTGAATATCCAATATGAAGTAATAAAATCACAATTTTCCCAGCCAGAAATCCAGAAACAAAGAGGAATACTTCTTTCTTGTCTTTTGGATAATGGAAAGGTATAGATCAAATATAAATTACTTAGTCTCATTGCATCTCGCTCAAAATCTGACCTCCCAAGTCCTGACAACCAGAGCAGCCAACAGAGCACTTCGTTACTCTTCTTAGATACTTCCTTCAGTCTCCTTGCCTATGGAGTATTTTAACAGGTAAAATAATGTACTTTCCCCAAAGCTCTGGCCAAACACTATCAGATTAAATACAGTCATTAAAACCAGCATGAAACATACACTAAGCACTGACTTTAAAAATAGGATAAGAACCTTTATAATTAATGGCAAATTGATATGCAATACCTGAATTCACTTATATAGGATCATACGACTCTAATGAAGGAGAATCTAATACAGAGAAATACGAATACAAATCTAATGCAGAGAAATTAAAAAAATCAGCTCAATCAAGATAATGTGGATTTACAGGAGTTGACTCAACAATTTTTACACCTGCCTTAAGACCATCTGGAAATAACTACATCTTCAATCACTTGAAAACCCGACTGGTGAAAAACTCCATCACTTCCACAGCAAACTCTAGACAGAAATTGTGGGAAGCTAATTCTGCTGAGAGAAAGAAAACTGAAGCCTTTGAGATATGATGCTGCCAATGATCCTTGCATGCCTCTAGCAAAGATGAAAGCTGAAGTTAGAAACATTACTGGGAAAGCCTCACTATTGTCAGAAATCAACAGGTGCAAACTTACATGCTTCACTCACATCAGCATAGAGATGGAAATAACCTTTAGAAACTAATTACAGGAAGAGTGATGGTGGGTCATCTCAACAGGGAATACTGAAGGTCAGTATAGATAGACAGTGCACAGCAATTCACTGGGAGATCAGCAGCCTAACGTTGAAAGCTAGCACTGGCTGATTAGAAACACCATCACTTTCTTGCAAGTACTAAAACACAAATGCTTCAATTTTGCTTACCAATTGTGCCACTAAAACACATCCAACTGTTCTAGAATAGAAAGATAATTCTCTCATAAAAGCAAAGTAATCACTTTATTTCAACTAGACTTGCCATTCCTTAAGAGAATGCTCACCTTACCTTAAAAACGTACCTGAAATAGATACTATAATACATTACAGCCTCACTTGTTGATGATGGCTGAGAACATCATGCTCTCATGGATACATGCACAAGACTTTCAAGTCAATACACACTTTCATGAAGCTTTGACACTCTGAGGAAGAAATCAGTATCCAGAAGAATGCGGCAAAATCCTCAAAAGCAGCTGGTATTCTGCTCATACTTGAAACCTCACTGCTGATTCAGCACCAAAACTGCCTTAGTTAATAGTGCGAGCTGCAAAGAGAAGACATTTAGAAACAATTATTGCTAGAGTGTTAATTAGCAAAAAATTTTCATTAGTAAATGCAGCCTACAATAGTCCAGGAAGTTCTCACACCTCCTCTAGATACTTATCTTCTCTCCCTTCCTAAGGAGAAAATGTGTGATTGCTATTATAACTAGCAAGAGCAAAGCAGACAGTTCTGCAGTGCGGTAGATGTAGCAGGCACATGACTATCACACAATGACAGGATGTGTGTACATGAATTTATCTTGTTTTGTAGAATGGACTATATTAAAAAGGAAATCATTATGCTTACAAAGTCAAAAACTGCCGTTATGACTCGCCTCCCTATTTACAGTTGGTTTGGATCCCTTGTTCATCTCTGAAACAGTCTTTAATGATGGGTGCTTAAGCCACTTTCCCCCATAAGATTCAACCAAATTCAACCAAATTGCTTGTTCTAATGAAAGATACTTTATTTTTATAAACCCAAACATATTATATTTTTATAAAGGCACATAAGGAAAAAAAATACTTTGCTCTGGCAGACAAATTGTACAAGACAATTCTGAAGACTATCTTACCCAGGACAGCTCCTGCCCAGAAAACAAGACTACCAATTTTCTATTGGTTCACTGATGAGATGAAGTAGAGTAAGGAAAATAAACTGCTTATTTTTCAGAGGGGGAAAAGAGCACTTGAACTTCATTCTTCCTAAATGACTACCCATCATCCTGAGGCTGACTGCAAGTGAAGGACCAAGCATTACCATTTTGATATTAATGCTACAATCTTCCTCTTATCACAGGACTTTAATAAGGAAGAAGCAGATATTCTTGTGATCTAATGTTCAGGACTAAGCCAGTGATGTTAATACTCCAGAATATTCCCATATCAAGTCACCCACACTATACTGTTTAGTGCAATACTGACAGGAAAGACTTGACATTATCTAATTAGCATTAGTCAAGATGACATACTGCTTCTAGAAATGACACAATATTGATATTTCTCACAAGAAAGAAATGCAAATAGGCTCTGCCATCAGTTTCACACTAAAAAAAATGCAACAAAAACCACCACCACCACCACCAAAAAAACCCAAAAAACAAAAAACAAACAAAATTATCACCTTTTTTGTATGATTTCAAGTCCTCCAAAGGGGAGAATTCCAATGGTTTTATCACTTAAACTGAAATATGTCTGCTACAGGATTTTTTACAGATTGGCAGTAATGACTCTCAATAATACTGGTTACCTTTGAAAACCTGTAATTCCAAACAATAGAGAATAGGCACTAAGCTGTTAGTCACTTAACAACTACTTTGCATTATGAAAAGAAGCAGCAGTTTAGCGAGACGTGCTCTTCAATGCTGCCCCTTAGAGGACACATTCGGGAAATTCACCCATCTCGTGTCAAAAAGCCTTTGAAGACAACACAAAAAGAGCTGGATCAGGACAGTATAATGTTGCACCATTCCAAAACCATTAACTATTCCTCATACCACGTTCCTGCAAGCCTATAGTGACATGACGGTTTTGATTTTATGATTATCTTCATGTGGTCATCACAATAATCTAAGAACAAACTGAAATTTCCAAACTAAATCTGTACCAAATATTTTTAAATTTCTTTTCTTCCTTCTTGTTTTATTTTTTTTTTTAGCTTTCTTTATTAGTCTCATCAGAACAGAGTATTTTCTTCTGTAGCTCTCCTGAATGTATCAGCAGTAACAGAAATTAAAAAAGAAATTACTGGTTAGATTGTACCATAGAGGAATGGAGGCATGAAGGCACACTGAAGTACTCTACTAGGTGTGAGAGTTCAACATTCAGGGACTCTGAAGGCCTGAAAAGCAGATACCAAGCTGCTGATGAGAGAAAAGGGAGTTATACTTGTGTTTTCAAAATCATTGTTAATAGAATCACACACTGCTGAATAACTGCTTTGGGTTTCTTGTCTTTCCCAAAGATACCTTTCCGAACCCCACCCCATTGTATTTTTCTGAACTTATGCACAAAGCAAGTCTAATTACCAAATGTCTGTTTTAATTAATAAAGCAAACTAAGTTCAAGTGAAGCAAAACCATACCAGTATGATTTGGAATCTGTACACTCTGCTTTTCACCATTCCTTTCTGCTTAACGTGGTGTCTTCTTGGCCAACCTATCCAAAGCCTTTGTAAGTAATGAAACAAGACAATTCCTCTCAGAGTGTCTGCAGGTGTTGGGAACATAGAAAACTCCCTCCTAAAACCGCAACCTGCTGATGTTGAAAGTAAAAGAGTGGGTTCGATTGCACACTTGCACATGCATCTAGCGTCA